>JAFBJW010004900.1:394802-427302 GCA_016785235.1 Pseudorhombus dupliciocellatus
CACATACTCACACACACACACACACACACACACACATACTCACACACATACACACACACACACACACACACACACACACACACACACATACTCACATACTCACACACACACACACACACACACACACATACTCACACACATACACACACACACACACACACACACACACACACACACACATACTCACATACTCACACACACACACACACACACACACACATACTCACACACATACACACACACACACACACACACACACACACACACACACATACTCACATACTCACACACACACACACACACACACACACATACTCACACACATACACACACACACACACACACACACACACACACACACACATACTCACATACTCACACACACACACACACACACACACACATACTCACACACATACACACACACACACACACACACACACACACACACATACACACACACATACTCACACACACACACACACACACACACACATACTCACACACATACTCACACACACACACACACACACACATACACACACACATACTCACATACTCACACACACACACACACACCTGCTCCTCCTCCTTGCAGGAACTTGAGCAGTGTGTAGATGCAGACGGTGCCGATCAGTGAAGTCCAGCCTCCTCCTGAGGACAGTTCATCGACTACACACACACACACACACACACACAGGGAGAATGAATTAGGAATCTTTGACTCTGTGAGACGTCTGAACTGCTGTGACACGCTCGAGTTTCTCAACCCATGGAGGAAAGGTTCTGAATGTCTGAGGGTTCATTCAACAGAGGGGGGAGGGGGGGGGGTAAGACTGAAATGACATCTTTTTTTTTTTAAATGTGTGTTTTTGTGGGGGGGGGGCAGTGGGGGGTGAACTCAAGTGTTTGGAACACACTCGTCTTTCTGGCCCGGTTCTCACCAATGTTCTTGGCGTACGCTGGCACCAGCACGTTGACCACGGCATCTTTGGGCCACACGTACGGCAGCAGCGACCGCAGCCTCGCCGGGGGGGGGGGGCAGTGCTGGATCTGAGGACGAGGGGGGGGGGGGGGGGGGGGGGGCAGTGCTGGATCTGAGGACGAGGATGAGACACGATGTGATCATGTGACTGTTTAAACACAGGACAGCTGCTCCGAGGTGAAGACAAATGTCCTGCCTCCTCCATGTTGGTGGACAAGACCTGTCCCAACTTCAGGTTAGTGTCCACACAGTTCTGTCTCACAAACATGAAGCAGCGTCCCTGAAACATGTTGCTAGTCCAGACAAATGAACTCACCTCCACGTTCACACGTTCTCCTCCTCCTCCTCCTCTTCCTCCTCCTCCTCGGACGCTCTTTGTTCCGACGTTCTCCATCTGATTCAGCTCCAGCTTCAGAGTCGTTCTGGTCAAAGCACCCACTGATCCACATGTTCCACACACACACACACACACACACACACGCGACAAAGCTAAATGCTGACTTCAGCTGCTTTAACCTCAAAGCTCAACTGTGTGTGTGTGTGTGTGTGTGCCTCTCTGTTGTGGATAAATATTCTGAACGTGTTTTCTCTCGTCGCACATTCACCTCCTGCTCAGATGAGCCAGATTAGAAACATGCACGTGAGCGTGATAATCCTTCTGAGCTGTTTGCAGTCTGGACTCTTCTGTCCTGAGCATCACCTCTAAAGTTCTGTCAGAACCGCCTGACGGGACGACACCGTCCAGCAACCAGCAGGGGGAGCAGGAGTCAGAGTCGGTGATAGAAACAAGCACTTCTTTATTAGTAAAGAGTAACAAACCAGCAGTTTGACATGAAGCACATTCAACAGGGCGGAGCCACCACGGAGCAACGTGGCTCCCCAAGCCACAACAGATGCATTGTGGGAGTGAAGAGCTGAAACATGCGGGGGCGGGACTGTCCTTGCTCGGTTTGAATCTTTACACGAGGCGTATTTACACTGTGGGCGTTACTTCCAACCAAATGACACGCCCCCGTAGAGGCCCCCTGCTCCGTGTTAGTCGATCGGACATGTGTTAATTGTTCCAGGACCTGCTCGTGGGAGAGCTGTATTTTTACATTATGTACAACACTACTACTGCATCCTCAGGTTGTAATATTACTTCCTTTGCTCCATTTACAAGCTTTTATCTCAGCACGGGTTTGAACCCAAACAGGAAGCACGAAAAAAAGTTTAATCATGAATCGAACTAAACACGTGTTAGACCTCATGAAGACCCTGAGTACTTCAGTGAAATACTACAACACAGACTTTACTGCGGTGACAGGACGGGCCACAGCTGTGGAGTTCAAACCCAGAACCTGCTCGCTGCTAAATGCTAAATGCTAACTGGGTAAAATGATGCGAAGCAGCCGACAGCACTGATAACGGCAGAACACATGCTACAAGGAATTACAATCATCAGCAGAAACAGCGAAGTCTTTACAAACACGGCCTCTGTGATGCGTCTCTTTGCTCGGAGACAAATGGACAACGATGTGGATCCAAGTCTCTGCAGTGTCGGTGTCGGGCTTCTCAACACCCCCGAGATGTTTCCCTGATTATTCTTCTGAGGTCTTGTAAACAGTGAGACGTACACATTCCAGCCTCCACGTCCCCTGTGTGGTCAGAGACCCGAAGACATGGACAGACAGTCAGGGAATTGTTTGACTTCATCAGACTGGTCCCAGGACCCGTTACCTGGAACGATCCAGACGAACAAGACGAGGACATCACCCCCCAGTCCTGGTCTCTTCACTGAGACGACTTTCATTTGACATCATGTCCACGATCAGTGACAGAGAGCAGAGGTGGACCATCCGTGGACACGGCACACGTCTGGTTCACACTCAGCCAAGGTGTGTGTAAGGAATCGGTAAATGTAAAATCACGTGTGGCCGATACTTAAAGTGATTCAACCTTCAAACACAACGACGAAATGTACACAAGAGAACAGGAGGCGGAACTCCCTCGTTGCCTTGAGTCGCTAAGGGCTAAACATCACATGGAGCAAGCAACAAAGATAAAAATCAACCAGGTCTGTAACGACTCGACATCGCAGCTCAAATAAGACGACAGCAAACACGTTGTGTCGGCCGACGCAGTTTAAGTTAGCTCAGCGCTACAGATGAACAGTCTGTTAAAAAAATATTTGCAATCTGTAGAAATAAACATTTAAATGGCTAGAATCTTCACAGTGGTCATTTCCTCTGAGCTCCACGGCGTCGGCGGCTCGCGTTTGATTCTTGGTGACAAATTAAATGCTCAGGTGATTTGGGTCGACGGCGCCCTGAGGTGCTAGTGAGCGGCAACTTAACCCTCCCTCCCTTTGTCTCTCACAAATGCTTGGATGTGGTGACACGCCTCAGGCGGGGGTCCCGGGGGTCGGCCCTCGGACCCGGGTCTCACAGTGTGCTGCCCACCAGCCCTTTGATATTGGTGACGGGCCTCACGTCGTGCAGTTGCTTTCTTCGGTCAATGAACGTTGCCAGGCGCGTCGTGTCCAGAGGCGTCTTGGAGTACTCCCCGCCGTGCGCCCCGCCGCGACCCACCCACGGGTGCTGCAGACAGGAAGTGGCGCTCGGCCTCTTCCGCTGATCCTGCTGCAGCACCGAGGACACAAAGTCCCTCGCGGCCTGACTCACGTCACGGAAGTAGTCGTCCGGGAAGCAGAAGTCCAGGCGGCAGATGTTGACGCAGGTTTCCTCCGGAGATTCGTCCAGAAATGGGGAAACGCCGCTGAGCATCACGTAAGCCAACACGCCAACGCTCCACACGTCCGTCGCCACAGAGACCGGCGTCCCGCGGATGAGCTCGGGCGCGGCGAACTCTGGGTTCCCAAGCAGGAGGTGGACGTAGCGACGGTGGGCGGAGAGCTGCACGGCATCGCCGAGGTCAGTGAGCTTAATGCAGGGGGTGGGAGAGCGGAGGTCCACCATGATGTTCTCAGGCTGGAGAGGAGACAGACAGTCGAGTCAGTTTGGCATCTGTTAGCATCGGGGCATCGAACCGCAGACCTCCTGGTTGGACCATGCTTCCACATGCAGAGCACACGTGTGGTTCTGACCTTGAGATCCAGGTGAGCCACTCTGCAGGTGTGCAGGTGCTGCAGCGCCTCCAGTGTCTCTCGGAGGAAGAACGCCACCTTCTCCTCCATCAGCTCGTCGTGGGCGACGAGGTAGTCCAGCAGGCGACCGTCCTCCAGCCTGAGTCGCACAAATCAAGGAACGTTTACGCAGGTTAACCCATGAGCTAACAGCGTTGCTCGGTAGAGAACTGAAGACTTACAGCTCCAGCACCAGCATCAACGAGCTGGGAGACTCGTATGTGTCCAACAGCGCCACCAGCTGGGGATTCTGGGCGTGGCACAGGACGTCAGCCTCATGAGCCACCTGCTCCTTCTTCTGCATCTTCTTACTCACAAACTTAACGGCAACCTGGACAGAAACATCAAAGACAGACGTAAATAAACCAATTCACCAATAAAATAAAGGAAAAAATCTTTGTCACTTACCTTCATTTCTTGGTCATTTATACATAAATACGAACGTCACTGTAAAATTAGCGTGACAAAATTAACTTCAAAACTATGTCCCAGCCGTGTCTCACCTCCTTCTTTGTGGACTTGTTGAGACATTTCCTCACCACTGAAAAACGTCCCCTGAAAACAGACGCAGCCATGAGAACGTTAGCTTGAGTATCTCGCGGTTGCGTTTCGTCGGCGGCCGTTTACCTTCCGATCTCACAGATCTCAGAGAAGCTGGAGTCAAAGTTTTCCTTCCACTGGATTCCTGTCCCATCCCTGTCCCGTCCCGAGTCTGAAGACAGGATCAGCCCGACGTGAGGACACTGACACTGACTGGCTGTGATTAGCCTAGCTTAGCATTAAGACTATAGAGAGGTCGCCCTGGGTCAGGGTCAGAGCTGCGGCACACTTACTGCTGCTGGGCAGCGTCACCATGTTGGACGGCTCGGACGGAGGCCCCACCCCCCAGTGGTTGGACGCCCGCACCCTGAACTGATAGTGACCGCCGGGGATCAGAGCGCCGACCTGGACGCACTCCTCCCTGCTGCTGGCCACCTGCTGCCACAGCAGCGAGTCTGCAGGAGGACAGGCGTCAGCGCACGGTTCTCTCTCTCTCTCTCTCTCTCTCTCTCTCTCTCTCTCTCTCTCTCTCTCTCTCTCTCTCTCTCTCTCTCTCTCTCACACACACACACACACACACACACACACACCTTCCTGTCTGTACTCCACGGTGTAGCTGCTGACGGCGCAGTGTGCGGATGAAGCCGGCGGCGCCCAGTGGATCATGGCCGCCGAGCTGCTGGCTTCCTGAGCCACCGGCCGGCCTGGGGCTGCTGGGATACCTGCAGCAGACGAACATGTCCCAGAAGCTTCAGAGTGGACCTCAGGGTCCCCGCTGAAGACTGCCAGTGTAATCTATTACCTTGGACTTTAATGGAGGCAGAGGAGGAGGCGGAGCCGTGGTCGTTCACGGCGACACAGGTGTAGATGCCCGTATCCTGAGGCATCAGATTGCAGATCTTCAACAAGATGTCCCCCGTGTCCCTGGAGAGGAGGCGGAGGACGAGGGTGAAGACAACACGACCAACGTGTGCAGAGGCACAGACGGACGGGGCGGCACCTGATGTCGATGGTGAAGCGGCTGTTGCTGGTCACCGGGTTTTGGTCCGGCCCCTTCAGGGTGACGGAGGGTTTGGGTCGTCCGCAGACTTTGCAGCAGAGGACGACCGTCTCGCCAAAAGCACACACCACGTCTGACAGGGGGACGAGGAACTCCGGAGCCACTGCACAGAACAAGCACACGCACTGTGGCAGGTCCTGGAAGCCCGATACACATTCATGCAGCTCGGTGAACCTCAGTGGCCGCACCGGGGGGGCGGGGCTTATTTATTTATTTTTTTGTCAAACTGAATGTCCTGAAGCTCAAACCCGATCCGTCCGGACCTGGTATGTTCTTGACCTGTGGAACACGTGAACCCCAGACGGTGGCTCTTACCTTCCTGGATGAAGTTTGGGTTGAGAAGCTGGAAAAGAGACAAAGTCAAAGTTTTACTGGAAAGTTTCTGGTTGTGGTCAAAGATAAATGTGGGCGGAGCATCGTACCTCCATGCCAGTGTTTGGGACGAGGTCATCGTCACAGTCCGACTCATCCGACGTGTCCTGGTGGAGAACGGAGGAGGAGGAGGAGGAGGAGGAGCGATAAGAGACGTGAGTGAGGAATGTGACGGGGTGAAGGCAGCAGAGAGGAGACAACGAAGGAAGGAAGGAGGAAAGGAAAGAAGGAAGGACAGAAAGTGAGACATGGAAAATCAAAGGAAAGGGAAGGAGGTGAGAGGAGTGAGATGAGGAGGTGTGAATAAAGGTGTGACACCTGTGGGGCTGAATGTTTTTATGACCTTTAATATAAAGGCTCACAGCAGCTGCTCCTCCTCCTCCTCCTCTGCTCCTCCCTGACCTGCACCTCCTGCAGGTGCTGTTTCAGAGGCGGAGCAGCTTGACGTGTGAATTTAGGCAAAGACTCGTTCCTCCGTGGTCAGAGTCAGGCGTTCGCCTCAGCGAGTCAGAAACCTGCAGCTTCCGTTTTGCCGCGTGGACGCCGCCAGGTCTCCGCCATGTTAGTTCACTTCAAAATCAACCACGGGGCTACGTGTCCCCGTGCACAGAGGGGAGCTCACGGCAACACACCGGTGCAGTCGAAGGTTTCAGGTGAAACAAACCAAAGGAAAGAAAAACCACTGCAGTGTTCTCAACCGGTTCAGATCCACATCTGGATTTCTGGGATCATCCAACAGCTGCTTTCCATAAAGATGGAGGCCGCAGCAGAGTGCTAGTGCTAACCACACTGTCAAAGACACACACGCCAGCTGAGGCTGAATTTGAAGAACATCCTCTTTGACCATGACCAATGAAAGGATGAGAAGCTAACAAGCTAGCAGGTTAGCCTCTAATCAACAGGTCAACAGAGGTCAAGCTAACACGGATGCTAACTCTGGCTAACTCACAGGTTGAGAACAGATGCTGCTGCTGGGGGGGGGGGGGGGGGGGGGTTTGGGCACACACATATGACATCACCAGCGTGCGCCGTCGACCTACGTTACTCACTTTGGCCTTCACCCCTGTGGCGGGGGAGGCGAGTGGGGGAGGGGGCGTGGTTTCTTTGGGCTTACGGAAGAGGCCGTTCTCGTGACCTCTGACCCCCACCGAGGTGGCTTCAGCACGCTTCCTGGCGCGCAGCGTGTTCCACGACAGAGACTTCCTGCACAGTACAGCAACGAGAAACGTCAAACAGCCAATCAGAGGCAACATGGCTGCCATGACCTGTGGGAGGTGCCTGGTGTCGTCATCACCTGTCACTATGGAAACAAGGACTGATTTTCTAATGTAGAGATGATTATTCATTCATTCATTCTCACACACACACACGTAAAGTATAAACAGCATTCAACATGTACTTTATAAACTACTGTACTGTGACCTGCAATTAAAAATATCACAGATAATTAGAGAGAGAGAGAGAGAGAGAGAGAGAGAGAGGTGTAATGTGGTTGTCATTGTGGAATCATTTAAATTCATGCTGAGTGGTGCAGCTTGTTTCGATGAAGGTGAATTAAAGTGATAGCACCTTGTAAAGCTTATAACACCAGTGGTGTGTGTGTGTGTGTGTGTGTGTGTGGAGAGTCAGACCTGAGGTTAGTAAAAACAAAGTGAAACTAAACTACGGAACCAAGACAGGGTGCAGAGGCAGAGCTCCCCCTGGTGGCGGAGCAGCGCACACACAAGTAGGCAGACCGCTCAGTGTCACGTTTGCTGTTGTAGTTTATTTACAAATATTAAAAACTACAAACTGTCAATCACCTTCCGCCTAGCGCAGAAGAAAAGCACGTTCGCTCGGCTAACTCATGCTCGAGTCCAAAAGGTTTATTTTACATATTTAACATACATTTAAAGTCATTCCACTACCAACAGTACCGTCTGGAACATATTGCACAGCCTGAACTTTTTTCTTCTTCATCTTAAATAGTGCAAAGGGATTATTTTTTTTTAACAGGAATGTTCTAGAGCTTCAGTCGAAGAACCAAACTTGACTTTGTACAGTGAACTGCCGACATGTGGAACAAAATCAGAACGGAGGAAATAAATCCAACTTTGTCCATAAAATAAAATTATGATAATAATAATAATAATTACAAGGCAGAAAAACAACAACAAACAAACAACAAGAGGAATAAACACACATTTCTGTATCGATTGCCACAGACAACAAAATAAATGTTCTCCTGTGCGGAGAACGGGGCCGAGTCCACCTGAGTGCCGCCGGCGAGCGAGTCCCAGAAAAGAAAAAAAGAAGTTTACAAAAAAAAAACCAAACAGAAAAAAGTGTTAGAACTGAAATAAGAGTCTGGTTTGAGCTCCACGTGTTTTATCTGTTCCCAGAGCGAACGTCTGTGGCTGTGTGTGTGTGTGTGTGCGTGTGTGTGTGTGTGTGTGACCAGTGACATTGGCTCAGATTTAAACCGACGCCGACGCCTGACCGACAGCGAGACACCAGCTCTGTACCTTTCACCTCCGAGGAGATCAGGAGGAGAACACTCCTCTGAGGTCCGGGAGGAGGAGGGAGGGAGGGAGGAAACAGGGAGTCAGGTGGGGGGGGGGGGGTCTCGTGGAGCCAGAAGTGCGTCTGTCTGCGGGGACAGAAGTGCTGGTGCTGGGGGCGGGACTTACTTGATGTTGTTGGCATCGGCCACCGCCGCCGAGAAGGAGGAAGTGGACGAGGAATCTTTTAGGGACTTGGCGGCCGGGCCCAGGACGTGTCCCGGCACCCAGCCCTCGGCGGCGGGCGACTGGCTGTTGGCGGGACGGTACACCAGGTACATGTTCTGCTGGTTGGTGGCCAGGACCTGGACCCGCTCCCCCTGACTGACGCAGATCTCGTTCTCCTTGAGCGCCGAGTAGTTCTGAGTGACCAACATGGTGGACGAGACGCCGTTACAGCCGCCGTCGCTGTCCTGAGGAGCACGGGGGGCGGGGGGGTGAAGGAAGGAGAAAGGGGAGGAAGAGAGGATGAGGAAAAATCGAGGACAACGTGAAGGAGCGACTACGTGGGTTGGACAAGAGCCCGGCTGCAGCCCGCCCCAACCTGAGGAGGAGCAGAGGGAGGCCAGGGGGAAGAGCGAGAGGACGGGGGACAACAGGATTGTGAGAAGCGTCTGCGGTTCTGCTGCAGTGGCCCAGATTCTGCAGAACTCACCCTGGACTCGAAACAGGCCGAGCCCCCGTTGGAGGTGGACACCTTCATCTGGCTCCGCCCTCTCTCCGGCTCCTTGTCCCCGATGCCCACGGCGGAGGACGGCCGGCTTTGAGAGGACAGGCCGGGCCGGGTTCCAGAGATCGAGCGGTTCCTGGTCAGCGAGGAGCTGCCGCCTCCTCCTGCTCCTTTCTCCTTCTGGTACTCGATGGGAGACTGGAGCGCTGCGACCACACACACACACACACACACACACACACGTCACTCACATGATGACAGTCTGGAGGCAATAGAGGCTTTAGGGGTGGGGCCAGACCCCGTGTTTCCTCACCGGACAGGAAGTTGCTCTGGGCGTCCAGAACCTCCTGGATGTGTTGGACCCAGACCTGCTTGACGTCCACGTTGGCGGCCTGCAGCGTGAAGCGCTCGGACGAGCCGCGGCACGACAGCACGAACTTACAGGGGTCGTTGTCCACGCTGTCCTCCAGGCCCAGGTAGGAGATCTGAGGAGGTCACGGGTTTCAGAACCAGCGGGTCCGCTCAGCCAGAGGAGGACGGCGCCACCTACCTTGATGCTCTTCTTGAACTGGTAGCGCTGCGTGGACGAGCCTTTGCGGAGCAGCTCGCTGAAGATGACGATCTGCTCGAAGAGGAACACCCGCCGCTCTTTGGAGCGCGACAGGACGCCGGCGTCCTGCTCCGTCACGAAGAAGGTCTCCTGCTGCAGCAGTTTGCCCTGGCTGATCAGTTTACCCTGGGGGGAGAGCGGGCGCAGGTCAGGGGGAGGGGCCAGGGAGGGGTCAGGAGGAGGATTCACGGTTCGGCCAAACCTCGTATCCCTGCAGCCGGCCCAGATTCATCATGTCGTTACACAGCTTCGGGACCTGAGACATGAGATCCACAGCTTTCTGTCTCACACACACACACACACACACACACACACACACACACACACACACACAGGTCAGTGTCGACCGAGCGCTTCTGGTCTCTGAGCAGAATCTGACCCGGCTCTGACCTCGATCTGCTCACAGTCGATTCCCGCCTTCAGGCTGTACTTCAGGAAGTCCTGAGGAGAAAAGGGGCGGAAACAAACAGTTGATGACAGCGTCACAGACACGAGCGCTCACCCGGACCATGAGGCCACGCCTCCGCGGGGCGGACCTTCAGCAGCAGCTGGTACTTGGTGATTCTCTGGATGGGTTTGATGAGGAAGTCGCTGAGGCTCAGCCGGGACTGGATCTCCTGCTGGATCCCCTGCAGCACACACACCAGGAGCCTGAGCTCACGGAACCTCACGTGCACACCACAGAACACGGAGGTGACCGAACCTCACGTGCACAGAGAACACGGCACCTACGTCAAAGTACGTGTCGTATTCGGCCACGATGAACTCGGACTTGGGCTTGTTCTGACAGTACACCACGTACATGTGGAGTCTTCTCTCCTGCAGGACAGACGGGCGGTGACTGACGTGTCCAACGTGTCCAACACGGGACGCTCAGCGACGGACAGACTCACGTGCTTGATGAAGAGCTCCGGCAGGCGCTCGCTGTCCTCCAGACACTTCTCCAGCTCCCCCACGAAGAAGCTGACACACAGAGGGCGTGTGTTAGCGTGCGTGTGTGTGTGTGTGTTAGCGTGTGTGAGCAGCTCACTCTCTGTGCCAGTCGAAGATCTGGTGAATGTTCCCAAAGACGATTTTGTCCTTTCCTTTCATGTCGTCGGGGACGCCCTTCTCCTCGATTTTCTTCATGAAGCTCTGCCAGGGGTCAAAGGTCAGAGCGTGAGGGTGATGACGAGCACTGAGGCAGCGTGTGTGTGTGTGTGTGTGTGTGTGTGTGTGTGTGTGTCACCTCCACCACGATGCCCAGATCTTTGACGTAGTCCTTCTCCGTCTGAATGAGCTCGTTGAGGACAAACCTGAGCAGCAGAGACAGACGTCAGCGTCTCCGTGGCGTGGACGTGAGACGAGGCGTCGCAGTACTCACATGCGTCCTCTCATGGCTTTGGCGATCTGCTCCAGCTCAGGGTTCCGCGGCTGGACGGGCGTGGCCTGCTCGGGCGGGGAGGGCAGGGCGAAGCCGGGGTACGCTCCCGGCTCCAGAGTCTGAGGACAGAGGACGGAGGGGACGTCAGCCCACACTCCTCGCACCTCCCTCCTCCTCCCTGACTCAGTGTGAAGTGGGAGGAGGCTCCTGATGATAACACTCACCATCTTGGTTTTAACCAGTTTTTCTATGGCGCTAACCAGCTCTGCGGCGCTGGGCACGTCAGAGGACGGCTGCAGAGACGTTAGCAAGGAGGAGGACTGAGAGGAGGAGCAGGAGGAGTCAGCAGGTGAGAGGAAGAAAGAGCAGTGGCAGACAGGAGGTTAGTCAGCAGAGGGAGGAGGCACCAATTAACCAAACTGAACAAGGAGCGACGCTCAGAGGAGAGGAGGAGCAAAGGGAGGAGCATCACGAGGCCCCGCCCAGGAAACGAGACAGAAGCCTGGTCTCTGGCAGGAGGACGGCTCCTCTCACCTTCTCGTCCTGAGCAGAGGGGATGATGTCCATGGGAGGAGGCAGGGGAGTGTGGGCCTCCTCGTCCTGCTCCTCCTCGCCACCGCTCTGCATCCCAGAGGAGGCCTTAGAAAGGAGGTTACCGTCCTTACAGAGGACACGCTGGGGACAAGAGACAGAGGCACAGCCATGAAGCTTCTGGTGACCCCGCCCCCTCAGTGACATCACCAACATGACTCATCGTTCACTGTGGGTCTCCCTCCGTGCAGCAGGGGGCGCCGCCGCGCCGCCGCTTACCTCCTCCACGTTGTCGTCCTGCAGAGAGAGGTCGGGCGGCCCGAGGTCCACGCTCTTCCTGTTCTCCTCTCGTCCGGAACCTGGACCTGTCAATCACACGTGGTCAGTCCCTCGGGACGATCACGGAGGAATCGACCCGCGTGTGCGTGCGTCTCACCCGGCTTCTTCTGCTTGTGGTTGGGCAGCTTCTTGACCGAGCTGCCGTGGCTGAGGCGCCGCACCGGGCTGGTCAGCCACTTCCTCAGCGTGTTGCCGGAGCGTTTGGGTCCCGGCGAGCTGGACTGCAGCGAGATGAGGGACGGCTGCGGCTGCAGGTTGGCCACGGACTCTGTCTTCCCATCAGACCCGCCCACCGGGTAGTTCTCTGTTCACACACACACACACACACACACACGTGAAGAGGCGCTCAGACCAACGGGAAAGTTTTCACATTCTCCACAGTGAAAACAGTTTGAACCAGTTGGCCCTGTGTGTGTGTGTGGTGGGATTGTGGGCTATAAGAGTGTGTGTGTGTGGGGAAATGAAAGGTCAAGGGTCACCAGGCTCTCCTGAGGACCCAGTCACTCTCACTCCCCTGATCAGGCAGCAGGTCAAAGGTTGCCACTGGTTTCAGCTCTTATCAGACTGTGTCAGCAGCTCCTGATAAAAACGCCACAGCAGCCAAGGTCACAGCTGCCGCTCCTCCTCCTCCTCCTCAGCACAGAGTGTGTGTGTGTGTGTGTGTGAGAGACTGAAACTCATTGAGGAGTTAAGAGCGCAGAGAAACTGACACAGCTGACTGATATGACGTCACTGCCCCCCCGCCACAGTCAGCTGATCAGTTTCCGTCACTTCAGGAAAAAAACGAACAATAAAAATAAGAAGCCGCTTGTTTTGTAACGACTGTGTTGAACAGTGTGAACGCTGATGTGGGAGGGGCCTGTCTGGAAACAGGGCGGGGCACATTGGATTCACTGAAGAACCGAAACCACAGCAGCACCACACACACACACACAGGCTGTCAGAACCCTGACGTCTGGCTCGGTCTGCAGAACCACACAATCTGGGTCAGGTCCGGTTTTCAGTGTAAAACGGGTCGGACCAGACTCTGGGTGTGTTAGAGCTGAGAACAGTGCAGTGTGTGTGTGTGTGTGAGTGTGTGCGTGCGTGTGTGTGTGCGTGTTTGTGTGTGCGTGTTTGTGTGTGTGTGTGTGTGTGTGTGTGTGTGGAGGCTGCAGGTCACAGCGATGGGAGAGTCAGGTGAGAGGAAACAAGGACGCTGTTGTTCTGCAGCCGACAGACGGTTCACTGTTAGAGTCACATCACTCACTATCTTTAATCTCACACACACACACACACACACTCCTTAACCAGGAAGTATCGTCCTCTGTTTCCTTTTTAGTTTTTGTTGTTTCACTTTTCTCCACCAGATAAAAAAAGTACTTGTACATGTGGTACTGTCATGTGTGTACACATGAAGTACTGAACACTGTAAAGACGGACGAGACGGTAATCTGGGAAGATCACATTCCTCGCATACCTCGCTCTCTCTCTCTCTCTGTTCAGGGGAACTGGGAGATATAACTGGAAACGCCACAGACCACAGCTCACACTGGTTTGACACCAGGGGACACGTCCCTGAGACAGGAGGACAGCTGGACCCGCTTCTGTCAGACACGTCACTGGGACCAGTCAGACCAGCCGCGGCTGTGACTCACACAAAAGGTTTCACATAGTTTGAAAAGGGGACACTGCGGCATTCTGGGAAACAGAGGAGTTGTGCCAGGACCCAGGTCAATGACCTCTGAGATGGACCCCCTGTCACCGGTCCCTGTGGGCGGGGCCTCGGGGTCTGTGCAGATGTGTCAGTGGAACCAGTGGAACCAGTTCAGACGCAGAGACCAAAGTCCAGCGTCCGTCCACACGCAGTTAACCTTTAGCTAACAACAGCGCGATGCTAATCTACACAAACACGCGGCGCACGTGCTCAGGAGGCGTGGCCTCGCCTGGAATTCCAGCACGCCGCGCCACGCCCAGAACCAAACCAGTTCGAGGAGACTGAGCAGAAACCTCATCCAGGATCGACCGTGGACGGACTCGTCTCCGGAGACAGACCACAGGACGGGTGACCTCGCCACGCCCACTGACACGAACCATAACAATGTCTCCAACTCCTGCAGGAGCTACTTCCTGTCAAACAAAACCACGAGGACACAGGACAGAGGACAGAGCCGTCCTCAGTGTCTCCAGCGCTGCCTCTGATCTGCTGCTGCACAGAGGAGACAACTGTCCCCCTGGACGAGACTCGTCCTCCCTGAACCTGAGAGCTGCACACAAAGGGACCACGCTCCCTCGGTGTGTCTCTCACCTACGTCTCTGTCCCTCTGTCTGTCCGACACATTACTTCCTGAGCATTGATTCGTTCTCGGCACCAACAACACGCCAGAGGACAAGACCGTGTTTGAAGTGGTGACATCACTAACCCTGACCCTGACCCCTGACCCTCACACACACCCGGCCACGTTTACCGTTGTAGCAGCAGCAGCAGCAGCGAGCGAGGATCCATCCACAGCAGCGCTGGGTCGACTTCATCCTCCCTCACACACTGACACACACACTGAGAGCTTCAGGTCCACACTCAGCGAGAGAGAGAGAGAGAGAGAGAGAGAGAGAGGGGAGGAGCCTGCTCTCACACACATTCCTCCTCAGAGTTTCCCTCCTTCACACGTCTCCACCTGACTTCTCTAGAACAGAGGTGAGTTATTGTGAAGGCTGCAGAGTGTGTGTGTGTGTGACGTCTGCTCACGGCCGACAGGTGACATTCTTGATAATAAACTCACCTGAGGAGGTCACCGAGCACCTGGACAGGTGGTTAACCTCTGACCTCAGTGGACGACCAGTGTGAATGATGTCATCGGCCTGTGTGAGCCCAGGTGAAGGGCATCATGGGAGCAGCCCAGATAAAGTTTGTTCCCCTGCAGTGTCCCAGTTTCCACTGCAGCTGCAGAAAACTGCAGTTTCCCCTCAGAAATACTACCCATGATACTACTGCACTCAGAGCGCCATCACTGAGCGACCATCTGACCTCTGACCCCTCAGACCCATCACGTGTGGTAATTAGCAGTGACCCTGGTGCCTTCATTAACGATCAGAGCGGCTGAACATCGTGAAGTTCTGTCTGGCCCTGACGGGCCGGACCCAGAGTTCACGTGTTGACGTGCGTGAGCCGCAGCCGTTTGATTTGCATGAGGCAGCAGGAAACACACGCAGGCAAAGCAGGTGATGCCATCAGAACCGCGAGAAGAACCTGGACCCACCCCGAGGGCGAGCAGTAGTCTGCTGGAGGTCAGAGGTCATGGAACAAGTGCACAGCGCCCACTGTAGGTCTGAGCAGGCACGGCCACGCTCTGTGTGTGTGTGTGTGTGTGTGTGGACCAGTGCAGAGCGTTCTGTTTCCACCGCGGTGACCTTTGGGCCACGTAAAAAACAGGAAGTGCTCACAGGACGCCTGCAATGCATTGTGGGATTGTTGGAATCAGGAATTCAGTGAACATGACGACACTGAAGGTCCGCCCGTCTGTGGACTGTCTGTGGACCTGGAGGAGGGACGGCAGGGCGGTGCAGTGTCTCCATCTGTCCAGCAGAGGTCAGTGCAGACTGACGGATCAGAGACATCTGCGTCTGATCCACTGAGACACAGGGGACGCTCTCTGGGTCACCATTTGTCCGTCCTACCTTTTCCCGAGGTGAAGAAGCAGTCCATCTCCACGCTAGAGCGCGAGTGGGACACGCAGAGCGCCGAGCTGGGGACCAGTCCCTCCTGGGGGGGGCTGCGGTCCGTGGTTCGGACCAGGCACCAACCGGGCCGCTCACTGGGCCGCTCCAACAGCTCCACCGTCTGTCCTGCAGAGACGATGATTGACAGCTGTCAGATTCAAAGAGACTGTGGAGGACAGAGTGGACGTCTCACCTGTGCTGAGGGACATCTCCGTGCTGCATCCTGCTGTGAAGTCGTGCAGGACGACCGTCAGCTCGCAGCCCCCAGACAGCTGCCGGGGACAGAGGACAGACATCAGTGATTCAGAACAGAACCAGGACTCATTCTGACGTGGACCCTCTGAGCTGCTCTCAGATCAGTTTGTCCCTTGGTGAAGCTCCTGGGGACAGACCTTAAACCTACGGCCAACATTGGACATGGCCGACAGGAGACAGCCGTGCACGCTCACGTGCCCGTGCTTCTCAACCTGCACATTTGTGAAAAAGTCACAGACCTTTTTTAAAAGAGGTTTTATTCTCACGACCCCTGGTTGGGACTGAGTGAGAGACAGTCCTCAGAGGACGGATCAGTCCTGGGGACGTCTTTATGTATTTATAGGAACGTTTACATATTCACTGAAAACAAATGTTTGCTTTGGCTCCTGAGACTGAAGCACCTGCGGATCAGCTGATCCCAAAACTGTCCTCACGGAGACATTCGTGGACGAGGACACTTCCTGACTGCTGCTCTTTGTCTTTCTGCCTCATCTGCTCCTTTCTTCTTGGAAAATGTCAGTGTGTGTGTGTGTGTGTGCCAGGCTAAATGTCTCCTAGCAACAAGAACCCCTGTTTCTATAAAAGGTACAGGTGACTGTCTACCTGACAGATGGCTGCGTGCACACACACACACACACACACACACACACAGCTGAGCGTTCCTGGAAACACGGCGACGTCCACACACAAAGTGAACCCTAACCCTAACCCTAACCCAGGGCAGCCTGCTCAGACTCCGCCCCCTCTCAGGCTGATTGTTTGTTTGTTGTCTGCTGCAGTCATATGACCCAGGCTCCGTGCACAAGCTTGTGATGGTCATATGTTAGAGCGAGGAGGGGTGGGGGGGGCACACCATGTTAATGAGCTCTGGCTCCGCCCCCGAGCCACGAGCGCGGCAGTTCACGTATTCGCTGCTGGTCACACTGATCCGTCCTTTGATCTACCTGATCATTAAGTGTTCACGACCGCAGCGACGATCCAGCCGCCAATCAAACCAACAGGAGTAGGGGGAGGGGCCACAGCCGTCTCCAGCAGTCGCGCTCACATGCTCCTAATTTTCACCACTCGTTGGCACTGGCAGCGTTTTGTTCCAGCGCACGACGGGCGTGCACGTTCTCACGCCGCAACCCGGCTCTGTCTCCTGACTCTCGGCGTTCACCAGAGGACACGGGCCCAGCCAGAACCTCCGAGAAGCTCTGAGCGCCGGGGCTGACAGGACCAGACGGTGTTTGACATGTGTGACCTTTGACCTGTGAAATCTGCCCCAGTGGATGTTGACACAGTCCTTCAGGAGGACTGGAGGACGGATGGACGGACAGCCCGAAGACAGAATGGTTCTGTCCCTGACCTGCAGCGCACACGTGTTCCACAGTTTGACCTCTGACCCCGCCCCCCACGAGGTCCAAACGAGGCCGACTGAAGGTGTTTGAGGTCCGGGACAGGTGTCAGTCCTGGACCTGTTGGGGGCGTGTCTGATGTGGGCTGCCATGATGTCATCTAACGACTAACGACTAACGAGGCGCTTCAGAGTTTTCTCAACTTTAACTTTAGACGGTTTCTGTGAAAACTATTTAATTTAAAAATAACTGATGAACGAAAACAAAGCCCAGGGACAGGCTGTCCGTCCCAGACGTCCCCGTCAGTTTGTCCTAAAGAGACGTCCCTTACTTTGTTTTATTCAGCCCGTCTCTGCGGCAACTAATGAGCCGTTTCCTGTCCCACACACACACACACACACACACACACTCCTTCAGTGCAGCAACACGTATGATCCTGACTGAACTTTGACCTGAGATCTGTGTGTGTGTGTGTGTGTGTGTGTGTGTACTCACTCTACTGCTCCCTTTGAAAAGTTTAAAGCTCATCCACTTTGGCATGTCGTCCCCGTCCTCGTCCGTCTCACTCTGTCTTTTGACAACTCCCTGGTTGTGTCTCTGCCACACACACAAACACGCCCTCACACTCCCTTGCCCTCTCTCTCTCTCTCTCTCTCTCTCTCTCTCGCTCTCTCTGTGTGTGTGAGACGGAGAGAACAAACAGCCGCAGCTTTGTGTTGGATGGGGTGTGTGTGTGTGTGTGTTCCCCGGAAGCTACTGGTCCTAAACCACTGTCGCCTGTAAGGGCTCTCTTTGTGTGTGTGTGTGTGTGTGTGTGTGACACATGAGTCATATGACCAGCAGATGGCTACTGTACTGAGTGCATGAGCACACGCGTGTAAACACTCAGCCGCGCTAACGTGTCAGAGAGAGGACGTATTTGTCTCCTGGAGACACAGACAGGTCCAGTCTGATCCAGCAGAGAACCGTGGTTCTGATTCTGCCTGTGTGTGTGTGTGGTGGAGCCGTGAGGGCCGTCAGCCACTGGAATGAGCCCTTAAATAAGAACCACGGACCGAACCACAGCTGAGTCACCACGACACGACGTCACAGGAGCAGAACCAACAACACACACACACAACGTCACCGGACTGACCCCCACACGCCGGCTGCAACCACGAGACCAGAGAGCAGAGACAAAACTGTGGGACAGAACCGGGTCAGTGTGTGTGTGTGTGTGTTTCAGCCCCAGTCTGAGATGGACGATGTCTCTGATTAAAATCACTGGACGAGTCGCAACTGAAACAGACAGAGAGGAGGAGGAGGAGCACAGACGCCTCCTCAAACCACAGGAAACAGTAGCTCTCTCTCTCGCACACACACGCACACACACACACACACGCACGCACACACACACAGAGTGGAACATCTGACTGTGCCAACACACTGTCATTAAACCAGACTGGAGCCAGAGCGGGTTCAGGGGCAGAAGAGAGAGAGTGTGTGTGTGTGTGTGTGTGTGTGTGTGTTGGGTTAGGGTTGAATAACAAAACGATCACATTGTGACGTGTGTGTGTGTGTCTAAATCAGTGCGGGCGGACAGTGGAACAGGAGCAAAACACGACACGCTGCTGTGTGTGTGTGTGTGTGTGTGTGTTCAGTTCACTGACATCTAGTGGTGACGTCAGGTACTGCACGTTCACACTCATCTGACACAGACTCACTTCCAGTGTTTACATGTTCAACACGCCAGCGTTCATATGGACGTGCCCCCCCTCCCAGAAGTGTCCCACGTCTTGCTGCGTCCTCTCTGTCCCCTGATCAGAGACACAGGGGGCGGGGTCGAGTGCAGGAACTCTGATGTTGGGAGGAAAACAGCGGAGGAGGATCCAAAAATAATCCCAGGAACAATAAACTGGACGAGAACAACAACACGCCCCCGCCGGAGACAAGGAGGAGACGCAGGAGGAGACGCACAACTAACTGTACACCAGGCCTGAGTATTAGTACAGACACTGTGTACACTGGTATACTGGAAGTACAGTGGAAAACAGAAGTGGATGGAACAAAGCACACACTCTGAGAGAGAGAGAGTGTGTGTGTGAGTCTGACATTTAGAGGCCGGCTCAGTGTGTGGGCGTGGGGCTGCTCGGTGAAAAGGCCACACTGTGTCACCTTACAGTGGGACGCCATGAAGGACATGTGTGTGTGAGGGGGCGGGCCTGTCGTAGCTCTGAGGACCTTCATTGGAGGGTTGAGCTCTTTGTTTGGAGACACACTCTGCCCTTCAAAATAAAAGTTAAAAAATAACACACACACACACACACACCTCCTGCAGAGTAGCGTTCAGGTGCAGGTGGAATAATCGTAAAATACAGTTTCACACTGGAACAACAACTGCCTCTCGTGGGACTCACAGACAACACGTCCTGTTGACAGCGTCCCTGTCCCTGTTTGACCTCAGACCACGTGAACTCAAGTCCGCTGCCGTCCCCTCCTTCCCCAGTCCCTCAGGTGAGTGTGTCCTACCTTGTCACTGTCCACGGTGTTCTGGGACGTCCGGGAGGCGATGGAGATGGTGTCCTGCTGGCTGCTGCCATCTCCCTGACTGTCTCCGTCTTCACATCCCTCCCTGAACACACAAGCACACACACACACACACACACACACACACACAGTGAGTCCCCCTCTGTCTCCTGCCCTGTCCCCTGTGTCTGTCTCGTCTACCTCTTGGTGCTGTTCCTGGGTCTGCTCAGGGCCGGGGCTTTGGGCAGGTGCAGCGGCTCCTTCAGCGCCCCCTTCAGGTGAGTCATCCTCTCCTGGATCACCTCCCTGATGCTCTTGATCCACTCCTGTTTGGCCTCCATGCTGGACGCCTGGAGAAGAGCCACATCATCACCATCACCACCATCGTCATCATCGTCACCACCACCATCGTCATCATCGTCACCAGCACCATCATCATCATCGTCACCACCACCACCATCATCATCGTCACCACCACCACCATCACCACTACCATCATCATCATCATAATCATCATCATCATCATCACCATCACCACCATCGTCACCACCACCACCATCATCATCGTCACCACCACCACCATCATCATCGTCACCAGCACCATCATCATCGTCACCACCACCATCACCATCACCACTACCATCATCATCATCATCATCATCATCATCATCATCATCATCACCATCACCACCATCGTCATCATCGTCACCACCACCACCATCATCATCGTCACCACTACCATCATCATCATCATCACCACCATCACCATCATCATCATCACCACCATCGTCATCATCGTCACCACCACCACCATCGTCATCATCGTCACCACCACCATCATCATCGTCACCAGCACCATCATCATCATCGTCACCACCACCATCATCATCGTCACCACCACCACCATCATCATCGTCACCACCACCACCATCATCATCGTCACCACCACCACCACCACCATCACCACTACCATCATCATCATCATCATCATCATCATCATCATCACCATCACCACCATCGTCATCATCGTCACCACCACCATCATCATCGTCACCAGCACCATCATCATCGTCACCACCACCATCACCATCACCACTACCATCATCATCATCATCATCATCATCATCATCATCATCACCATCACCACCATCGTCATCATCGTCACCACCACCACCATCATCATCGTCACCACCACCACCATCGTCATCGTCACCACTACCATCATCATCATCATCACCACCATCACCATCATCATCATCACCACTACCATCATCATCATCATCATCATCATCATCATCATCATTGTCACCACCATCATCACCATCATCACCACCATCATCATCATCACCATCAATAATGTCCCATTTGTTGGACTCACTTTGAGGACAGTCTTGTTGTCAGAGGACGGCGTCCGTCCTGCCCACAGGGCGAATTTACACGGGTCACCCTCGATGTGCTCGGTCACGCCCAGCTCAGACGTCTGGGGGGGGGGGGGAGACGTGTTAGCGACAGTTAGCACATGTAGTACAGAGAGTACACAGAGTACACACGCACCAGTAGCTTGTTCTTGTACTGGTACTTGGTTCTGCCGGCGGAGTCTTTGATGTCTTTGCTGAAGACGAGCGAGAACTCAAAGAGGAAGAGGTGGCGGTCCCGCCCCTTCCTGATGAGGGAGCGCGGGTCCCAGACCTGGAAGCTGTCCTGGAGGATGAGCTCGCCCTGCACCTCCAGGTTCTCCTCGAAGCCTGAGGGGGAGGAGTTATCATCCACAGCCCAGCGGTGAAGATGATGATGATGATGATGATGATGAAGAGTATCTCACCCTCCAACATGGCAAGGTGCATGGCGTCGTTCGCTCTCTTCGGGACACTGAGCATCACCTCCAGCCCGTCTTTGATCTCCCCTTTGCCTTCCTCACAGCAGGACAGCAGCTCCTGCAGCAGGAGGAGGAGGAGGAGGTGTGAGACTGTGTGCGTGCGTGCGCGTGCGTGCGTGCGTGCACACCTTCAGCAGCAGCTGGTACTTGGTGATCCTCTGGACGGGTTTGATGAGGTAGGAGGAGATGGAGTTGGCCAGTCCACGTCTCTGCTGGATGTCCTGCTCTCACACAAACACACACACACACAGGTTTACAGCACTGTCTGCAGGGGAGGGGCTTCAGTGGTCACGTGGCGCCCTCTGCTGACAGACCGGTGAACTGCACCAGATGTGAGATTCAGTCAAAGACGAAACGATGACGAGTCGCTCGTGTAATCACAGTAAATGTAATACTCATAATGAAGTACTCCATCTCGTGTGTAAATACTCAGCAAAGCCTCGGGTCCACTCACGTCGAAGAAGGTGCCGGCGTGCTCCAGGATCAGCTGACTGGAGTCGGGCTTGTTCTTGCAGTAATCCACGTAGATGTGGAACTTGTCAGCCTGGAAGACAGAGGTGGTGTTTAACTGACGGAGAGGTCAGGGGTCAGGGGTCAGGGGTCCGACGGCTCACCCAGGTGACGAAGCAGTGACCCACGTCCTCTGGCAGCTGCTCGTAGTTCACCAGCTCCTTCAGGAAAATACTGGACAGAGAAAAGAAAAGGTCACTGAGGACATCATGGAGGGACAGGGACAGCAGGACGCGTGGACAGACAGACAGGACGCCTCTCACTTGCTGTGGAAGTCGTAGATCTCCTGCATGTTGCCGAAGATAATGAGCTCCTTGTTGGCGATGGCCGCCGGGACCTCCTCCACGCCGTTGGTCATCTCCCACAGGTACGTCTGACACAGGGACAGAGTTAGAGCGGCGTCCCCTGCTGGACAGGGCCGAGACACGGACGCGTCTTACCTCCAGACACTCGCTGAGGTCTTTGACGTAGGACTTCTCGGTCTGCAGCAGCTCGGCCATGATGAACCTGCGGGCGCAGAAGCCGTCAGAGCCGCCGCCCACACCACGACACACACTTCCTGTCCGTACTCACTCTTTCTTCCTGGCCGACTTCCTCTTCTCCTCGTTGACCTCGTGGTTGGGGTCGCGCAGCTTGACCTCGGGGTCATCCGTCAGGCTGGCGGGAATGATGTCCAACTCCAAGTCCTTATTGTCCTGCAGCGAGGGACGTCCCCCGTCACGCTGGTGTTCAACCACAGGTCCACGAGTGTGTGTGTGTGTGTGTGCGCGCGCGCTGACCTCTGAGTTGACCCCCAGGCTCCGCTCCAGGCTGTCCTGGTATTTGGCCATGCGGGCGGAGAAGTCCCGGTACCTGCGGTCCATCGTGCTCACCCACCGCTTCAGCTCCGACACGTGGGCGTGGCCCTTCTCCACCAGGTTGTCGGCCAGCTGGATCAGCAGCTTCACCTTCTCCTTGGTTTGCTGCGGGAGGAGACGAGCTCAGGGTCACCCACCACCTCCTCTGACCGTCAAACCCCGGCCTGACCCACCTTGGCGCTGAGCCTGAAGTGGCGGAAGTCACTGAGCAGCTCCTGCGTCTCCTCGCTGCTGTCGCCGGGCGCCGTGTGCGTGGCCAGGTACACGTCGCCGGTCTCCTGGATCCAGTCCAGAGCCTGCACACACACACATAAATACATAGACAGACACAGACAGACAGGCACACGTGCGCACACACACACACACACACCTGCTTGGTGCTGCGCTCAAACACCAGGTACTGCTGGCACTGGTCCAGCCGGCGTTTCTTTAACGTCCAGAAGTGAAGGACGCGGTTCTCCCGCTGCAGCAGCTCGTTCAGGATCGCTGGGAAAACAAAGGTCATGTGACGTGAGGTCAGAGTTCAGCGAGTGTCGGGAATCGGAGGGCAGCGGCGGCACTGACCTTTGACCTGTTGCTCGGGGCCTCGGGTGTGACCCGCCGCCCCGGGCGTGCTCACGTTGTTCCTGTGGATGTACTTGAGGAACACCTCAGCGTTCCTGCGAGCCAGAGTGCACGCCTGAGGGAGAGGAGCAGCCTTCGTCAGACACCTTTGTGTTCAGATGCAGAGGGGCTCCAGAGGTCAGAGGTCAGAGCCACACCCACCTTCAGGAAAGCTTCTTTCTGCTCCAGGTGTTTGCTGATCAAGGGGAGGAGGTGGTCCGTGTCCGCCAGCATTCCCAGTTTGTCGTGGCTGCCGCACCAGTCTTCGTCCCTGCGGTACTCCTGCTCCAGGCTCTCCAACACGCTGCACACCTGGGCGGGACACACACAGCGTCAGCCACGCCCCCTCCGCCCGCCAGGGCGACGGGGGACGGCGGCCACCTGCTCGGATGTCTTGTAGAAGGCGACCGAGGCGTTGACCAGCTTCAGCCGGTCCTCCATCTTCAGCATCAGCTGCTGCCAGTGCACGGCCACCTTCTCCGCACAGGTGCGAATGGCCTCCGGGTCGTAGTGACACGCCTGCAGCATCATCTGGACCCGCAGAGGTCAAAGGTCAGCTCAAGGCTCTGACGTGCAACAGCAAATAATAAAGAGAGAGGCGGTACCTCAGCCTTCTGCTGGACCTGCAGGGCGCTCTGATGGGTCTTCTGGAGAGAGTTGGCGTGGAACAGAGACTGGAGGAGGAGAAGGAGGAAGAGGAGGAGGAAGGAGTTACCATGAGCTGAGCAGTCAGCTCCCTGTGCAACGTCTGATGAAGCTCCACATCAGCTGCAGGGGTTAATGAAGCCTCAGCGATTCATTGTGAAGTTTCTGCAGCTCGGTGAACGTGGACTTTAAAATACTTCACTTACTACTTCAAATACTGTCTGATACTGTTGAGAAATACAGTGAGATTGATCCCAGTGATCAGATGATGAACCTGTGTGTGTGTGTGTGTGCACGTGCACCTCTATTGCCATCTGGAACTGCTCGTGCTCCCTCTGCAGCTGCTCGGCCTCAGACAGCGAGCTGGCGTTCACCATGCTGGCGTTCAGCATGGACTCGCCGTTCCGGATCCAGCCCAACACCTGGAGAGAGACGGAGACGCCGTGAGAGCACGTGAGCACGCACGGCGCTGCCGCTCCTCTCTTCAGCCTCAGCTTTACCTGCTTGACCTCGGCCTGCAGGTGGCGCAGCTGCAGGATCTGCTCCAGGCGCGTGTGCGTCAGCTGCGCGTTGAGCTCCGCCTCCTGCTGCTTCTCGTGGAGGAACTCCAGCAGCTCCTGCACCTGGGAGGCCAGGTCCATGTCCTTCTCCCCCGTCAGCTCGATCCCTGGCACGGGACAAGCACAGAGTCTGTCCTCCATCCTCCGGGGAGGACATGGGGGGACATGGGGGGACAGGCGTGTCTTACCTGAGGCCTGGACCTCCATGATGTACTGGTGCAGGTCCTGGCCCTGCTGCATCACCTCGTAGGTCATGTTGTTCATGGCCGCCTTCCGCTCCGCGTGGCGCTTCAGCCGCTGCTCCGCCAGCCCGATGTCCTCGGCGCTGCCGGAGGACGAGCCGCTGGAGCGGCTGCCGTCATTCAGCTGACGAGACAGATCCTCGTTCCAGGCGTCCAGCTCTGCCGTGACCTGCGGAGGAGGACAGGTTGGACTCAAGCGTGAGGGTGGAACGGGGGAGGAGCCGGGGGCGGGGCTGAGACGCTCACCTCGATGGTGTACTGCTCGAAGATGCGCAGCTGCAGGAAGATGTCCAGCTTGATCTTGCGCTCGTGGAACAGCTCCTCCATCTGAGCCTGGGCCTCGTCCAGCTGCTGCAGCACCCCCTGGATGTGGGCGATGGAACTGCAGTGGGGCGTCTTGTTGGTGGACATGGCAGCGTCTCTGCAGACAGAGGGGGACACGGGTGATCGCACACGCCCCCACTCGCTCCCTAGCGCGGCGCATGACCTCCTGCCCTCTACCTGAGCTGCTGGATCAGCTCCTCCCCCTCCTTGATCACGTTGAGCGTGGCCTCCAGCGTCGCCGTCTGCTGCTGCTGGAACTGCTGGATCAGCGTCTGGACCGAGTCCACGGAGTCGCAGCAGACCTCGTCCAGGAGCTGCTTCTGGAGCTCCTCCATCCACGACCACAGCTGGACACAGAGGGACAGACGGAGGGACGGGACGTTAGCGGAGCTGCGGCGGGGCGGGGGGGCGTGTCTGCCGGCTGCACGGCGAGAGTCCCACCTCCTTGGTGTGTGTGTGGAAGGACACGGACATGTCCAGCAGCAGCTTCCTGTGCTCCACTCGCCGGACGAAGTCCTGGATCCGGACCTCCAGGTGCCGGGCCGCCTTGTAGATTTCCTCCGGGTCGCACTCGCCGGTCTGAGCCAGCTGCTCCGCCGCCTCCAGCAGCTTGTCTGCGTTGGTGTAGGTGTTCTAGGGGGGGTGGTCATTTACTCAGGGTGACATCATCACAGCAGGGTTCATGCTCATAAGGACACATGAGACGGCAATCAGCTGTCCTCTGAGGAGAGAGGACGGAGGACACACCTGAGCTACATCTTCAAAGTCGTCGTGTCTCTTCTGCAGCGCCCGGGCTCGGTGCAGGGACTTCCCCACCCCCGTGTGTTTGCTGAGGAACGCCTCGCCGTGGTTTTCGATCCAGTCCATCACCTGCAGGGGACAGAGGGGACAGAGGGGACAGAGAGCGTCTTCACTCAGGACCACAGGTGCTGAACTTCCTGCTCTGCCCTCAGGTCAGTGAACGCACCATCAGAGGACATGCAGTGAGAGGTTAAGAATGAGTGCACGTGTGTGTGCACGTGAACCCTCAGCAGATCAAGCTCCTCCTCCTCCTCCTTCAGCCCCGCCCACTAACACATCACTAATCCTGCCGCGTCACACAGAGGTCGCAGCCAGGTCGTGACACCCCCCCCCATCTGTCTCTGCCCCCCATCTCTGTCTCCTGGACACTGATGAGTGATGAGTTCTGATGGCAGTGAATCTATAATCTATTTTATTTATACCTTTGCTTCTCGTCAACACTCTGTCTCTGTCTCACTGATCCTCTGACTGTGTGTGTGTGTGTGTACCTGCTGGACGTCCTGCTGGAACACACACAGCTGCAGTCTCTGGTGCAGTCGGACCTTTCGGTGCTGCCAAATGTTTTCCAGACGCCGCTGGTGATGCAGCACCTCGTGGACCACGTCCAGGATGCAGTGGACCTGCGGGGGGGGGGACGTCACAGTTTAATGTCCTCAAAGCTGAAGCTCGTCTCCTCTGAGGAGCCGGCACTCACCGCTTTGGAGTAGTTGGCTGTGGCCGTCAGCGAGTCGGCGTTTCCAGGACTCAGAGGCCGCTGGAGGACGTCCAGGAGAGCTTTACCGTCCTGACTCACCTGGACACACACACACACACACACACAGCCTTGGTGAGCGGCCGGCGCCACCTGCAGTTGCAGCCGGGGGCCAGCGGGGGAGCCGTGGTTACCTCAGTGTAGGCCTGGGTCACCTGCTCGTACAGGCTCTGGTGGCGGTGGATGGCGAGCTCCAGCTCCTGCATCTCGGAGGGCAGCCCCCCCTCGCTGCAGACCTTACACCAGGCGTCCACCTCCGACAGGAACTGAGAAGAAGAGCACGACCGTGACCTTTGACCTCATCACGTCAACAAGACAGGGACAGTGGACGGACAGTGGACGGCGCTGAGCGGCGTAACTGCGATGACATCACACAGGCTCTGACTCGTCTGTGTTCCTCGGCCTGAGCCCCCTCCCCCCTCCTCTTTCATGTGCACTTGTCGCTGGTGTCGGCGCCCGGCAGGAACCAAACAAGTGCCATCTGTTGCCATGGCAACCGTCCAGGCCTCAGCAGCCGAGCGCTTTGATTCATCAAACACAATCAGAGCCGTGCTCTGATGGAGGGGGGAGGGGTCAGGCTCTCTACTCTCTGTATTTACAACCAAATACTGCAGTACTGCAGTACGGTTCAGGAGTAGCCCCGTGCTCCTCTGCTCCTCCTCCTCACCTGCTCAGCCTTCTGGTGAAACACGGACGACATGGCGAGGATGGTGGAGCGCTCGTCCAGCGCCGCGGCGAAGCTCTTCCAGTCCTGGTCCAGCTGACCCGAGATCTGGTTGATCTGGGCGGAGGCGTAGTGGCCGGCCTCCGACAGCCGGCTCGCCACTGACATGATGCGGCTGATGTTCACGTAGGCGTTCTGCGACCACGGAGACAGACGGGTTGAGCGTCGTAAACACGGACCCAGATCAAAGATCATGCGATGTCAGCCGTACCATGGAGTTCACGGCGAAGTGGTTGTGCTGAGTCTGCAGCTCCACGGCGTGTTGGTACGCTCGGCCGATCTCCGTGTGGCTCTGCAGGAACACCTCCTTGTTGTGGCTGATCCAGTCGAACATCTGCACACACACACACACACACGTCAGGTTTCCCACAGTGTGAACTCATCCACACCCCCGCAGCCTGACTGATGTGGACCAGCCCGTTTCCGTCTGACTGCTCCCGCCTCCACCAGCTCCACCCAGGACGACCCTGAGGTCATCAGACGCCCTGACCCCTGGGCTGTCTTACTGGGGTGAATCCAAACATCGAATGGTACATCCTCTGGAGACTATGAGTTCACTGGTTGTCCTGGTCACAGAGGAACCTTCAGAATAAAGGCTTTCCCACTCACCTTCTCTGCGTCCTGCTCGAAGAGGCGGAGCTGGAAGCACTGGTCCAGCTTCAGCTTCCTGACGTGCCACATCTGGTGGAGGTGCTGCCGCGTCGAGTGGAGCTTATCCAGCAGACTGGCCACCTGGCGAGGGGGCGGGGTTAACAGGGTTTAAATGGGCTGCAGAGCCTGAGCCCTCAGCCTGCTCAGTGTCCCCAGGGGACTCACCTTGGGCACCAGGCTCTGGAAGTCAGCCGAGCCTGAGATGCAGTTCCTCCCAGAGAAGCCGTCGCTGGCGCGGATACACTGCAGCAGCCTCTGGCCCTCGCGGTCCAGCTCCTCCACCGGGGCCTTCAGCACCTGCAGGAGGGAGAGAGAGAGAGTCACTCCTCGCTCCATCGTCCGAGCGCCGTCCCGCTCCTCGCTCACCTTCTTCTTCAGCTGCGTGTGCTCGTCGATCATCCGCCGGGACCCCTCCACGTCCGCGGGGAACTCCTTCTTGGACAGAAGCTCCTGCAACACACAGCACGCCCGTCACGGCGGGTGGCCCCTCCCCCTTTAGAAACCAGCCCTCTGTCCGTGTGCCCCTCCCACCGACCTGCAGGTCCTCCAGGCGGGACAGCAGGTGCACGGCGCTGGACATGAACTCCTCCAGCGAGACCCTGAGCTCCATCCACTCGTCGTGGTTGTAGTCCAACGAGCCCTCGAAGTCGTCCGTCAGCTGGGAGGGGTCCACCAGTTTGGCCAGTCCCTCCACGGACACCATGCTGGTCTGAGGACACACACTCAGGTGAGACAGTCCACCCATGCGTTTCAGAATAAGAGCAGAGAGGAGGGGCCGACCTCGAAGGAGAACTTGGCGCTGCCAAAGTTTGTCTTCTGCTTCTGCCAGAAGTTGTCAGGTTTGATGATGAGCGCCACGCAGATCTCAGCCGGGAAGAACTCCTGCAGCGTCTTGAGCAGCGGCTTGATCAGCTCCCACTTGGAGCCACGCATGTCGATGATGACGGTGAAGCCGCGTTTACACACGTCCTCACTGGGGGGAGGGGAGGGGGGGGTGACATCGTGGGAACTTAAACTCTGAGTCGTGTCTTCACTGCGCCTCCCTGACACAGAGACGCGGCTAATCGGCGCCACCAGCACTGTGTTCTTCTACTGCTATGACCTCACTTACGGAACCCAACTACAAAGACATGTCCTCTCGTGGACCGTGTCTGTTCTTTGCACTGTCTGGCTGTGAGACGGGAGGGGTGCACGTCCTCACAGCCCTTCCGCATATGACGCAAAAGAGCGGGTCGGCTTAAGGGGGTTGTATTGACGGGTGCGCCTGCAAGAGGGCGGGGCTGCGCCCAACAAAATCAATGAGCTTTTTAGCTGTGTAATAGCAGGGTGGTCAGATGTGTTATAAACCCTGGTTTCAGTAAATAATGTGTCAATAGCATTTTGCGTTGTTTAAATTAATTTTGATGACGTGACCCTCCAAACACCCCTGTGCTGAGCATGGTGTTTGGTACGGTCCAATTATGGGTGTGGTTAGGCACCATTTATAAAAGGTGCTGCTGAGGGAAGGAGGTCTTTTCTCCAGGCCTCAGCAACGTGAGGAACACGTTCATTCATGAGCCAAGTGTTTGGCTTTCACTCTGACAGCGTTGTCTGTTCTTCTGAAAAGTATTTTTCTATTTTTGTTTCTTTTCTACATGTTCATTGGATTTTTTAGGGCTCATTCACAACATTACTGGTGGAGGATAAATAATAAAAGGCAAAACCTCAGAACCTGACGTCCCTGCTTCATCTGTGTGCCAATTCCCCCCGAGACCCTCGACACTCTACTACGTAACAAACTCCATCACAGTGAAACCTCCGGACCAAACCACTCTGGCATTTATGGTTTAACATCTGACGGTGCCGTCCTCCATCACGGAGCAGCTCGTAAACGCTCTCACACACACTGTATTAATGCCAATTCAGCGTGCTCTGCCTCAGGGCGGCACAAACTCTCCCTGTCGCCGTGGAAACAGCAGCTTGGCGAGCAGGCTGATGGGATCCGGGGAGAATCCTGGAGTTGGTCTCAGTGGACGTTTATCAAACATCAGAGATCTTTAGAGTCTGTGATGTCAGACGGTCCTCGAATGCACCACGGAGGAGACGCTCTGACTGCAGCTTCTGCTCCTCATTAATAATAATGATGATAATGACTCCTCTTACCGCACACACACAGGGGGCGGGGCTTACCTGGGCACCGTGGACAGGTACGTCACCAGCCTCCGCAGCTCCTCCTGTTTTATTCGGTCATGGTTACTTCGGGCAGGAAACGTCAGGATTGGTCCTCCTCTCTTGTCCCGCCCACCTGCACGTTCAGTCGGTTAATGACATCATCACGCCACCGACACACACCTGAGGGCTGAGCCTGTTTCTTCTGCCTCCACTGTCCCAACATGAGGAGTGACTGAACCAGTATTTTCAGAAGTGATGGAGGGTGTAAAAGTACACACAGCAGTACCACGTTCTAACAGCCTCAGTATTTATATCATTAAAGATACACGTCAGATAAGATGATTCATCACACCCAGTCCCAGTGTTAATGTGCACATTACTCTCTCTCTCTCTCACACACACACACACACACACACACTGATGCATTATGTGTGCTGAGATGTTTTGCTGAGATTAATATGGAAACACAAATCACACTGTTTATGAAACTGCTACTCAGACATGGAAAATCAGCCCCTGTGTGTGTGTGTGATTAGGGAGGAAGTATGCTGCTGTAATCTGAGGAGGAATCTTGCTGACAGATTGTCGTTGGCACTGGGCCTTGAACATGCTCCCTCTCTGATGAAGTACTGAAGCAGAGTACTGCAGTACTGCCTACATCGTAATGCTCCTGGTACTGCTCAGAGATAACGTGACACCGTGTTTGTTCAGACTCACAATCCATTACAGTGTGTGTGTGCGTCTCCTCCTGAGGGGAGGAGGTCAGCCGCCTGTTTCCTGTTCTGACACCACAGTAGGAGCAGGAGCTCAGGTGAGGTCCACGTCTGAGGAGACGCTCACAGCCCTGAGGGAGCTGCAGGAGGTGCCCCCCCCCCGACCACGAGGAGGAGCAGAGCGTTTGTGAGGATCCTGGAATATTTTCTCTTTGTCCTTTACTTCCTTTACTTTTACTGTAATGTTCAAACCTGTGTCTTCCTCAGAGACTCCAGGGTCAGGGGTCAAAGGTCACTCACCTGACACGAAGGCCACTTTCTCCTTCAGCACCGGCAGGACGTCCGACGCCCTGATGCCTTCAGTCCTGAACGAACCTGTGGAGGAACACACACACACACACAAGGTCAGGAGCTGTCTCTCTCTCTCTCTCTCTGCTCGTCCGTCTGTCGTGTTATGAAATCTCTCTCTCACCCAAATGTCCCATGTCGTGCTGTGTGTGTGTGTGTGTGTGTGTGTGTGTGTGACACACACGGATTCCAAGGAAACGCTGAGTCAGCAGAGTCTGTGGGCGGAGACAGCTGACAGGAAGTTCCTGTCTGTGAAATCAGATCACGTCTTTTCTGCTCTGACCAGAATCGTCGGTATCATGTTTATCTTTGCAATGCATCCTGGGACACTGGGTCCCAGACGGTCGGGGGCGGGGCTGGCGTCGTGAAGACTAAAAACACGCTTCCTGATCACAGGCGTGTTCCCGTGGACCCACAACACGCGGAGACGTCCTGTGTTGTAATAATCAGCGGGGACAGACGCCGTGTCCCCGTTCAGGGACAAAGAGTCCAACAGGAACTAAGCTGCTTCCTTCAGTGAGACCAGTTAAGACCCAGCCTCCAACCATCCGTCCCCCTGTCAGAGGACAGCCGTCCTGTGGCTGCAGCAGAGACGAGCTGAGACACTGGGGTGGACAAAACGACGTTGATTCTCTCTGGGAATCTTCACGTGTCGTGTTAAAGTGGACGGGGACGAGCCAGAGAGACAGGAGGACATCAGCTGTGTGCTGGGTCTGAAAGAAGAGAGCTCATCTGAAGACAGACACCACACACAGCAGGTTGCCATGGTTACCTGAGGTCAGAGGTCAGAGGTTAAATAACGGTTCTGTGTGTGGCC
>JAFBJW010004900.1:434802-656987 GCA_016785235.1 Pseudorhombus dupliciocellatus
CCTCTCGCTCCCTCCATCACCCCCTCTTTTCTCTCTGTCGGCTGTTTGCTGCTCCTCCGCTGGCTTCGTCTCTCTCTATTGTTCCCGGTCCAGCCTCCCTCCCTCCCTCTCCTCCCCCCGTACCTCCCCTCCCTCCCTCTGAGTGGCTCCCTCCCTCTTCTCCCCCGTAACCCCCCTCCTCCCTCTGACTCTCTCTCCCCTCTGTCTGCCTACGTCACTCTGCCAATTCAATCACTCAACCTTTATTTACATCGTGTTTACATCTTTACGTCACTGTGTTGTCGTCTTCATCATCATCATCATCATCATCACTCATTCATTCATTCAGATCATTAATAGCGTTGCTGTCATTAGAAGTATTATTGGTAGTTATTGTGGTGTTTTTCTTAATAGTATTATAGTAGTATAAATCATATTGTCTTTAATATTTTGACGTTGGTGCTGTCGTCATTCATCAGGTTTGAGGCTGATGTTCTGTGTGTGTGTGTGTGTGTGTGTGTGTGTGTGTTTGTCCTCATGGTGGTGCTACCGCAGAAAAGAACTGGAATGTTGAACGTGAAGGGTTCATCCTCTGGGGAGCAGGGAGGTGGTTAGACTGAGGCCTGCTCCTTCGCTCATTTTCTGTTTGGTCCCATCTGTGGACATGGAGGAGGAGGAGCGTCCTGCTGTCCTCAGGGAGATGTTCAGGTTCTGTTCTGGTTTCTCTTCAGGTCCTGACAGGAAATTGGATGTGGACTCTCAGCTATGGACAAGCGTGTTGTTTTTAAAATGCTGTGACATCTATGAAATCATGAGCTCCTCCATCTTTCCTCTGGGCCTCCCGTCACGGAGGTCACAGACCTCTCGCTGTGTGCTGCTGCCACCTGGTGGCCAGGCCTGCATGTGACGTGTACTCTCTGCAGGGCCTCGGCCGTTACATGGAAATGACGACAACCGCGCTTTTTATTTTTCACTGTGATCGAAGAAATCCTTTATTTCAAAGGAAGAAAATTATACATTTGAAACAAGCAGTCAAAGGACACGGGTCAAAGCTACAACATCTACGCCTGTCCTGTTAGCATGTTAAAGCTACTGTGGCTACCCAGAAAGACAGAATGAGAGTCCACCAGCGAGTCTCAGTAGTATGGCACCGTCTGCAGGCTGTCAGAGTCTCCAGTGTTCTGTGCTGAGCGACTGTACAACGTCTTAAAAAAGAGGAGGAATCCACGCAGGGCTTTGATAAGTGTTTTAAAAATAGTGCTGAACGAGTGACTCAACGTAAATCTATGTACATACCTGTATTCGTTTTTTACCTTACACTGTTAATAAGTCACATCAATCATATTAAATATAGCAAACATTTCTGCTGTAGAAAAAAACAAAGGGAGAGAATAACATCTGGTGAGTTTCACATTTCAACAGAAAACAAACAGCAACAATATGAACGGACAGAACGACGTTATTCAACGGAAATCTCTTTTCAGCATCTGCTCTTGTCAAAGTACTTCTACCAGTCGTTATGTACAAGAAACATTCAGAACTAAATCCTTCCAGAAGAGTCCACTCCACATTTGGTTTTTTCAGTTTCGCTTCGCCCCCCTGGTGGCGCCCGAACCTGGGACAGTTCCCACGACTCAGACGATGACTCGGGAATATTCCTCAATTTGTAGGGAGATAAATACTCTGCCAGAACATCCCAGAGTACTGCGCCGCCATATGTACAAATGCTCAGTGAACGTGACTGATGGTAAATATTTGTATCTAAACGCTCCTGACCTGTACCGCCGCTGGCCACCAGAGGGCGTGGTCGACTGCAGTCGGGGTCTCATGTTATGAGTGAGAGCTGTCACTCATTAATCTCACTCCGGATGATGTCATCAGGCACAAGATGGCGGCGAGCGTGTGGGATGTTCTGCTTGGTGTGTGGACAGTGGGAGGAGGTGTCTCCTCCTCCTGGTGCAGTGATGGATGTGGGTTTGGATTCAGTGGAGGAAAGAAGATGAGGACAGAGCCGGTGTCCTCAGGACAGACAGCTGCTTCACAGAGGACATGTTCTGTTTCAGTGCTTCGCTCTAAAATCCTCCTCGCCGCAGGACACAAATAAATACGATTCCAACTAGGTGCTCCTCCTACCTCGGTCCGTAAAACAGAAGAAAAGAAAAGTCGTCCAAGAGTCCAAACTTTAAACATCATCAACAACCACAACAGAATTCAAGTGGGGACAGATCAAGACGCTGAGAGACGGTCCAGGAGAGGGTGTGCTTGTGAGGACAGAACGCGTCCCCTGACATGTCCCCACTGTGGGAATAAAAAAACACAACGGTGTCCGTCTTCCTTCAAAGACAAACAGCAACAACAAAGAAGACAGGGTCTGCTGTCCCCAGGGTCCCTGACTCCACATCTGCATGAAGTGGGTGCTTGAAATAAAGTGCAGGATATTTCTAGCCATCATTTCCACGTTCTACACTCTTGTCCTTCAAACATACGAAAAATAATCTCATTGTTGACAAAACTTCCCAACAAAGAAATCGCCGAGCACGGAAAAATTACATTCTTGTTAGGAGAAGAAAGCAGAGTGAGCGGAGCTGATGTCCCCTGTCCACGTCCAGGGACAACGAGCCGGAGACGAGCAGCAATTTAAATCACCACCTCCAGGGCAGAATCTGAATCATCTGCAAGGTTTGGGACAAAAAAAACGAGAATCTGAAAACAGAAACTGCAGCTTCGTCAGAATCGACATGTAGAGCCGCCCCCTCGCTGCGTCGCCCCTCCCCCAAGAAACAGGTCAGCTGCTGGACACCGGAGGTCTGAATCTGTCAAAGTGTCCTGGACCACAGGGACAGAGGAGGACAAAGGTCACGATATAAAGATGGCTCCTGGGGTCGCAGGGGGGAAGCTTGAGAAAAGGAAAGGATTTGCAGATTTCCTAGAAACTGACCAAACTGGTAAATAAATAAATAAAAACGAGCTTCAGGATCATCGATCCACCGATAAAATGTCCCAATTCAACAGAACTCCTTCACGAGCCGCTCGTTCATCTGAATGATTCCAAACGTGTAGCTGCCTCTGATCTGAACTCATCGTCTCTGGGCTCCGCCCCTGACTGCATTACTGTAAACAAAGGACTCGTATGATAATCTGAGATACACACCATGACCCCGCCCCCCGCCCCCCCGAACAGAAGTACAATCCAACAGAAACAGAAACACTCGGTCGGTCATGGGTCTGTAAGGCTGCTCCAGTCGCTGACACAGTCATGTGACCGCAGGCGGTCAGAGGTAGAAGCCGGTGGCCGGAGGGTCGGGGAGGCTGGGCCGCGGCTCAGGGCCGGGCCTCTGGACAGCAGGGGGCGCTGCCCCGCTACCATTGGGCAGAGCGCAGCCTCCTGGGTACGCGCTGCTCAGGATGCAGCCGTTCTCCATCTGCAGAGGAAGAGCAGAGCGCCGCGACTTCAACAAACGCTCCGGCGAAAACCACGGCCGTCAAAATCAACGATGACGCAACAAAACGCTCTGAAAGGTTTCAGAACTGACTCACCTTGCTGTGACTGGGATCGTGAGGCCTCTCCGCCGGCACCATGCCGTAGTGGTCCAGCTGCCGGCAGGGCTTGGCCACGCCCAGCAGGTGCTCCAGGGAGGCGTTGGGGGGCGGGCACTGTGACAGGCCAGAGATGACCTGAGCCAGAGGAACCGGCATCTGCTCCTGCTGCCGTCTGTGGCTCAGCCCCTGGAAGGAGGAGACCACGGCCTCGGCGCCGTGCTGCTGCTGCCCGCTCCTCCCGAACAAGCCGCCGCCCCCGCCGCCGATGCCGTAATCTGCATTCTCCACGTCGGCCATGCTGTAATCCATGCAGGCGTCCAGTGACGTGCTCGTGACAGGTTTTTGGCTGTTGTGTGCGCCCAGACCCGGCAGATCTCCGAATCCGTAGTCCTGCCACTGGGACTTCGCGGCCGCGTGCTCTGCACCGGAGACGCCATGCAGGCCGTTGAGGTTGGACGCCTTGTGTTTGGTATGGCACTGGGAGAGCTGCTGGGAGAGCTGGTTCTGCAGGAAGTGGTGATGCGTCTGCTGCGGGGCCACCTCGGAGGCCTTACCGTTAAAAACCGTCAGCGGCGTGTTCACGTGTCCCAGCTGTATCCCTGCACTGGTCAGAATGTCCTGCGCCGTCCACTGACCGTTGGAGATGGGCTGTCCCCGCAGCTCTCCGTTAACCACCGCGCTGGTCAGATGGTCGCCCTGAAGGCCCCAGTCCTGCGCCACTTTAGCCGGCCGCATGCTGAGGTGCTGCTGCATCTGCTGCGACAGCTGCACGATGGGCGCCTGCGCCGCCGCAGGAGGCTTGTGGTGAGGAAACTGCATCTGCACGTTAGCGTCCGAGGCCGGGTTCCTGTCGGGAAGGGGTAGCGTGCAGGCCGTAGCGGAGGCGGAGTTAGGAGGTTCGGAGTCGGTCTTGCCCTCTATGGAGTCGTAGATGTACGACAGGATCTCGTCGTTGGTCAGCAGGTCGTCCAGCGCCGGCACGCGCTCCGGGTCCATCTCGATCCTGATCATCCGCTCGTCGAGCAGCAGCAGCTCCAGGTCCTCGGCGCTCAGGCCCAAACCCTCCAGAGCGCCGAACAGCTCCCCGTTAGAACATCCCCCCTCGTCCGCGTCCACCACGCCCTGGCCCTCCAGAGACAGCGAGTCCAGCGTCGCCAGCAGAGGGTCGAAGCTCCCGTTCGGCTCGACAAGGACGGGACCCACGGCGCCGTTGCCCGGCTCGTCCCAGCCCTCGAGCAGGCCGGGGGGCTCAGTGTCGGAGAAGCCCACCTGCTCTCCGAAGAAGGAGCTGTGGAACGACACCTTGGGCTCCAGGGCCGGCTGACAGACGTACACTGACTCGTCCTGACTCATGAGCGCCCCCAGGAGGGAGCCGGGGTCCAGGCCGTCCCTCACCAGCCGGTCGGTGCGACTCTTCTTTGACTTGCTGCCGTTCTTCTCGTGGCTCCCGTCTCCGAAGCCAGCGATGGGGTGGTTGGACTGGTAGAGCAGGGCCTCGCCTGTGGCGTAGGTGAAGGGCAGGTGCATGGAGCGCTTACGCAGGTGCTCCCCGCCCTCCTCGTCCCTGCGACCACAGAACACGGGATTGGGATCTGGACCTTCTCAGAATCATTACAGTTTGCTCCCCGGTCCTCTCTTCAAAGGAACCATGGCAGATAAGCTGCTTACAAAGAGCATAGACATTTCTACACGTGTGTACTCTGGCGTCTGAACGTACAGCAGAGGCCTCTGGGTGGCGATGATGTAATCCGGTTTGCCGTTCTTGTAAACCAGCCGGGCGTTGGCCTGGACCCACTTCCAGCGGTTCTCCTTGGTGAGGAGCCTGAACACGGTCAGCCCACTTTCCCCCGTCTTCATCACTGCCAACACAGAACACACACAGGCATGAGTTCTGGACCGCGGGCCCACAGGGCGGAGCCTCTGAGGCGGCCGAGGTCGTTTAAGGTCATCCCAGTTCCCACAGTAAGCTCCTGGCTGACGAGGTCGTCTCCACGGAGCAGGACCACACTGAAAAGAATTCACCCTGCAGAAGAACCCGACTAAACGCCACTGAGCCGAGAGCGCGCACGTGTGTGTGTGTGCTGCTGCGGTAATGACGGTGACTCACTTCGGACGTGGTTTTCGGCGCAGTACAACATGTCGGCGGCGTGGATGAACTGATACCCAGATCCTCGCACCCGCAGCTCCGCCTCCGTGTAGCCCAGAACAATCTTCCCCCTGAGGAGAGACAGGAAGCCGTTACCATGGTTACCACTGGACACAGTGTGTGTGTGTGTGTGTGTGTGGCTCCGCTACTTTGCGTCGCAGGCCAGAGGCGTGAAGTCCAGCTTGTGTTTGGTTCTGAAGATCATGTTCTTGGTCCGGATCTCCAGGATGGACGGGGGCTGCAGCGGCGTGGCGATGGTGAAGAGGGCGAGCTGCGGGGGGGCCTTGCCTCCGTTCTCCTGCCGCTGGTTCTGCCCGTGCAGGAACTTGAGCCGGCCCTGGATGTTCAGCGCCTGCAGACAGGAAGTGAAAGAGAAGCCGGTCGGTGATGTCACAACCGTGTTCATGCCGGTATCGAACATGTGGTCGTACCAGGAAGCCCGAGGAGTTGTCCAGCAGGCAGCGGAACCGACAGACAAAGCTCCTCTCCAGGAAGGAGGAGTTCTCCGGGGGCAGCTGCTCGGGGTTGTAGGTGACCAGAGCCGAGGCGCTGTCAGGCTCCGCCTCTGTGGACACATGAGACGAAGACACAGTGACTTGAACTGTCCACTGCTTAGGACAACGTAAAGACGGGCTCCATCGGCCCGGACCCTGCGGGACCAGAGGGGTCTGGGCTGTGGGTCCTGACCCGGGTGCACTGCTCAGAACCAAAGCACAGAGGTAAGAACCCAAAACAGAGCCAGGACCACCTCATCAGCCAGGGTCACGTGACCTGACCTCCTGGGGCAGGAGCAGGTGTGCTCACCTTGGGGCGAGTCCTGGGACACGGCGGCGGCGGCGGCAGCAGGGGGAGGGTTCAGAGCCCAGTGCAGGTTCCTCCGGAGCTCCTGCTGGTCCTCGGTGTGCACCAGCTCGTACACGCTCTGATGCATGACGTCCGTCTGAGGACAACCAGACCAAGCGTTAGCCAGAGGACAGTTGGCTGTGGACACTTCTGTCCACCTGTCTCCAGTGTCCCAGAGGACAGGGAGGAGCTACAGACGGTCCCTGCCTCATACCTGGTGGAAGCCCAGGTAGTCCTGGATGGTGTGGGAGGAGTAGAAGATGGTGCCACTGGCGGTGATGACCAGGACGAAGCCGTTGAGAGCCTGTGGGACAGAGGACGTTCAGTCATGAGTTCTGAAGGTTCTGGGACAGTGTGTCCACTGACGCGTCCTCGAGGCAGACTGGACGCTGCAGTGACAGAGACAGCCCCGGAACAACAGTGAGTCATGAGTCATTTCATTTATAAAATAATAATCATGTGGAGAGGAACCAGGAGCTGCTGTTGTGACAAATATATATATATATATCTACTATAATAATATATAAATGTATTTGAGTCACGTGTGTGATTTGCTGAACAGAGAAGAAGCAGCTCAGACTTCAGGATCAGAAATAAACCTTTGCATTCTTCTGCCTCCAAAAAGGAGGAGGAGGAGGCCCCCTGTGGAACATGCTCCTCCCTCTCATTTGTGGTCGCTAACAAGCCTCTGCTCCCCTGGAATGTCAGAGCTGCACATTGGGAGGAACTGGGCTGGAAAATCAGCGACTGCAGCAGATCCCAGAACGAGCCGGCAGCTCGGGCGGGACGCTCTCAACCTACGACCCTCTGGTGTCTGACAGTGGAGCTTCAGCAGCGGCCCAGAGGAGGCCCAGAGGAGGCCCAGCGGAGGCCCAGAGGAGGCCCAGAGGAGGCCCAGAGGAGGCCCAGAGGAGGCCCGCCACCAGGGGGCAGCACACACTCTGTCATACACAGACACCCTCCCCCCCCTCCATGCAGAGGAACATGGATGTCCAGTCAGACGTGTTGAGGGCTCAGCTGACATGAACATAAACCTCTGATTCTAAAGACACACAAACACTGACCTGCAGCAGCAGCTCGCCCTCGGGGATCTTGGTCTCGGCCGCAGGTTTGCTGTCGTCATCGTTCGCGCCAGCTGGAGTCGCTCCGTTCCGACTGTTCAGGGCGACTGTGGGGGGAGGAGGGGGAGGAGGGGGAGGAGTTAGGCCTGTGGTAACGCTCGCTCCCGCCTCATCAAACATTCAGAGGGAACCATCTAAAAGTCTGACCTCACGGAAATCAGCCATTTTATTCTGTGAACTTCTGATGACATCATCACTTCAGGGACCAATGAGGAGTGACAACAGTTAACAAATATAGTTAATGATGAACCATCATGTTTGTGGATGACACTGGAATTTTCTTTTTTAAAGAACGACTCGGCTCCACCCCCTCCTCCCTGGCCCCTCCCCCACTTCGCCTTCATTGGCTTCAGCTGTTCCCGTCTCGTCGGTTGCCTCCGTGACATCGTCACAGTTGAGGCCGTCAAGCCCTCAGATCGACACAGATCTTTCTCCTTTAAAGGAGCAGAACGAGTTTTTGTTGCTCCTCTAACAGACAGTGGATCAGCCTCCTCTCCTGGAGTTAATAAAGTCTGGATCCTGCTCCAGGACCCCGGGCCTGAGGGAGTCTGGACCTAATAACCAGTTCCAGCAGCGCCACACACACCGTGACAACACACACACACACACCATGACATCACACACACACCATGACATCACACACACCGTGACAACACACACACACACCATGACATCATACACACACCATGACAACACACACACACCATGACAACACACACACCATGACATCACACACACACCATGACAACACACACACCATGATATCACACACACACCATGACATCACACACACACCATGACAACACACACACACCATGACAACACACACACCGTGACATCACACACACAGTGACAACACATACACAGTGACAACACACATACACCATGACAACACACACACACCATGACATCACACACACCGTGACATCTCACACACACCATGACATCACACACACAGTGACATCACACACACAGTGACAACACACACACAGTGACAACACACACACTGTGACATCACACACACAGTGACAACACACACGCAGTGACAACACACACACACACTGTGACATCACACACACAGTGACAACACACACGCAGTGACAACACACACACACACTGTGACATCACACACACAGTGACAACACACACGCAGTGACAACACACACACACACTGTGACATCACACACACAGTGACAACACACACGCAGTGACAACACACACACACACTGTGACATCACACACACAGTGACAACACACACGCAGTGACTGACATCACACACACAGTGACAACACACACACAGTGACAACACACACACTGTGACATCACACACACAGTGACAACACACACACAGTGACAACACACACACCATGACAACACACACACAGTGACAACACACACACAGTGACAACACACACACCATGACAACACACACACTGTGACATCACACACACAGTGACAACACACACAGTGACAACACACACACCGTGACAACACACACACAGTGACAACACACACACAGTGACAACACACACACCATGACAACACACACACTGTGACATCACACACACAGTGACAACACACACACAGTGACAACACACACACTGTGACATCACACACACAGTGACAACACACACGCAGTGACAACACACACACACACTGTGACATCACACACACCGTGACAACACACACAGTGACAACACACAGACCCGACCTGAGCCTGAACGAGTTTATCACCACGTTAAAAACCCAAAGTGTTTTTGTTTGAGGGGTTCTATCTGCTTTGGTTCAGTGTTCAGGACCAGGACCACGTTAAACCACCTGGATCCTCCCGACCCGAGTCAGAGAAGAACTGGCTGATCCACGTCTGCCTGGAAAAGGCCGCTCTGACGCGATGTGAGGCGACGCGATGCGGTGATGTCATGAGAAAGAGAGTAGTGGTCAAGCGCATTAATCTCTGACCCGGCAGAACCGCGGTGCTCTGACCCACGGTGACCTCTGACCCTGGGGACTCTGGGTCAGCTCTTTTGTTGTCTGCAATGCAGGTTAAATAGGAATCCATGGGAGGGGCGGGGCCGCGTCACACGCTGGACAGCACACGGGCTCGAACCTTCACACGAGACGCGGCTCTGGTCCGACGCCCCCTGACCCTGTGTGACATAATCCATCTGTCAGACATGCCCCAGCGTGGCGTTCCTGACCCATAAAACCGGTCCAGGTGGTACCGGAGCTGAGCAGGGACACAGCGTGTGACCTCACGCCGGGGACGTGGAACATGTGAGCGTCCTGGTCCGCGTCCTGTGTCTCGTCCTTTGTCTCCAGAGACAATTACCAAGATGACGTCATCGTTTAAACCCTGACTGATTCACTCAGTCATCCTTAATGAATATTTATTGCAGTATTTTTATGTTTGTTGTATTTTTAATGGGAGTAAATGAATAAACAAAGACTTGATATTTTAACTGATATTTGAATCACGCCCTGTCTCAGGTTTTATTTTGTCTCCTCGTGACCATTAAAACTTAATGACGCTGACGAAAGATGACGAAGGTGATGAAGGTGGCCACAGACCTGTGATGTCACAAGCTCCAGAACAAACCAGAGCATCACTTCCTGCTCTCATGTTCAACAGCACAAAAGCACTTTTCATCCTGATCCTGAGAAAACTGGAAGAACCTTGAGAACCTGCAGAGCCCTGTCAGTGTCTCTGTTCCTGAATGAGAGCGCACGTCCAGCCGCTCACGACGCCACATTCTGTCATCCGGAGCAGGTTTAGGCTGTTTGAGGCAGAATGAGACGAAGGTGAGTGGATGCAGCAGCATGTAGCGTGTAGCGTGTAGCAGTGTAATCCAGCCTGAGTGGGCCGGCCCTGACCCTCTGGAGCGTCCAGCGGACAGAGACAGAGACAGAGAGCAGACCTTGTATGGACACATACGTGACGTGTGGCTTCATGTGCAGCAAACACACAGGATGTGATGTCACACTTCACCTGTGTCGAGAATAGAATGACATCATCACTCCAGAACGCCTCAGACTCAGCGCCGCCCACTAATGCGCCCCCAGAGGTTCAGGAGACACCTGAGCGACACAGTGATGCATTCTGGGAGGCCGGGGGGGTCTCTGTGGGCTTTGCGCAGGACACCTTCAGCACGGCAAATATTTATCAAATGTTTGTCCACTTTCATTTTGTCCCATCATGCTATTTACAACAGGATTAGGACGGATTTTCTGCGCTGGCGTCCAATCCATGCACACGGCCCTGGCGTGGCTCCACGGTGTCGCAGCAGCGGGACGGGACGTGTCCACAGACAGCTGAGGGACAATTCTAATGCTTCTAAACGTCCAACGCTTTGCCCTGTCCATCAGTGGACAGAGTGTCCTCTGCGGTGTCCCCCTCCGGGACCTGCAGCGTTGTTTACACCTGACAGGTCACATGGGACAACAATGGCAGGAGGCTGAATCATGACACGGGTACATTTGAAGACGGCATTAACCCAGAGTATTAGGCCTCTGGGGGGGGCACGCCCACCCTGACACAGTGATACAGAGGAGGAGGGGGAGTTTGTGTTGGAGCCGTGCCAGGACGCGTCACAAAGAGACGACATCATCATCGTGACAGTGACACATCGCTTAAGTTTGAATGAGAATAAAAATAGAATGGGTTTGTTTTCTGTTGCCATGGAAACGGAGCCGGCGGCGGCTCAGGTGTTAATCTGTACGGGAACGTGTTAGCGGCTAATCTGGAATAGCTGGACGCATCAGCGAAGAATCAATAAAGGCTGGCAGCCAATCACAGTGCAGCCTGATGCACAGTGTGTGTGTGTGTGTGTGTGTGTTAATTATGCCAGCAGAGTGTGAATCGCAGCGAGTAAATATAGAAACTCCTTCACCCCCCACCCCCCTCCCACCCTGTGAACGCTGCAGTAAATGAACACGCGATGCACATGAACCACCCCCAGCATACACATGGATGCACGCCACACACACACACACAGCAGCTGAACACGCGGTCACTAATGCAGCGGCAGAGCACGCACACTGCTCTCCTGCTCTCCTGAGGATCTTTTTTTTTCGATCACATGGCTGAATATTTGCTTATGAGGGGGGATCCAGGGAGGGAGGGGGGGGGTCACTCCTGATTACCAGGTTCTCCCCTCGGTGGCCTGCATTCCTCTCAGAGCGTATCGTGATCAGCGGGGCTGGGGGATGGGGTTAAGCCCTGGAGGGGGAGGGGGGGGGAGAGAGAGAGGGAGCGAGGGGGTCGACATGAAGGGATGACCCACTGCTGATCACGTCGCCCCCGCTCAGCTCCGCCCGTCAGTCGTGTCCGGATGGTCGATTTACAGGAAGGTGGGGGAGGGGAGGCCGGAACTCCTCCTCCTGCTCCAGAGCAGAGATGGCTACCATGTCATGTCACAACACACTCCCAGCAGCCACTGCCTTACATAACCGAGCCCAGAGTGGCGGCGGGGGCGGCGGCCTATCGGAGCGCTGCAGCGCTGACAGCTGTTTGCAGCTGTGGGCGGTGCGTGCCGTGTCATGGCGGCGATTGTTTGGACATTCATGTCATTAAGACTGGGACGTCCGTCCCCCCTCTGGCTTCACGGGGACTGACTGACGTGGATCTGAAGGGAATGGGTTCCAGGCCCGCCCCCGGTCTCTGAGAGAACCGAGGCGCTGGTTTCATTATTCAGCATCTATATCGGCGGCCTGATGGGGGGGGGTTGCGTAACGCGTGAGCAGCTCTATGTTTTCATGCTAATGGGCGGAGCTTCCTGCTGATGCTTTTAGAATGTCCTGTCAGACATTTGGATCCTCTCAGTCTCATCAGATCCATTTCACTGGTTTCTGGTCAAAGCCGGAACAATCTGTCCGCACAAACGAGCGGCGCCGCCTCCGCCCAGCCAATCCCCTGCGTCCTCGGGGATTATTTCTAATCTCGCTCTATATTTACAAGGGAGCGGTTCAACAACGCCGCTGCTGCGCTGGAAATCCCAGGATGCATCTGCATTCCATCTCCTGCAGGTTTACACCCGGTGAACCTGCACGGCGCTCGCTGTGACAGAGCACAGGTTATGTAACGCCGTCACGTGACCCACAGTTTTGATTCCCGCGGCCTGTTCCTGACGCTCACAGACCCTGGTCAGGAGGAGCAGGAGGACGGTGGAGCGACTGGGCCGCAGGCAGCGACTCTTCCCAGAAACCCAGGAGCGCTCTTATTGGCTTAGTTGTGTCATCCAGGATCTCGTCAGAGTTTCCTCTGCCGTAAACACAGAGCCACGCCCCCTCCAGCTCCAGAGGGTCAATAAAGACAAACACGCTGAAGCCGTTTAACAACTCCAGCACTGAACTCACAGACGCTCTGAAACAGCAGCAGCACGTAGCACGTAGCACGTAGCATGGGTAGCGTTCCCACAGCGAGCTGGAGCTGAGTCATGGCCGCTGGGACCACCCACTTTCCTCCGACACGCAGGATTTGCGTTGTTTACATAAAACAAACAACGTCGAACCACAGAGGCGGGGCCAGGCGGCGGGGCCCCGGGGTCCGAGGAGCGGCCTCTTAATGTAAAGACCCTGAGCTCGTTAATTACTTAGCGAGCGTCCAGGAAGTAGGTTAATGCAGTTAGACGGGAGGGTTGTCTATAGGCTGCACGCTGACCGGGCGCAGCTGAGGGCCACCATCAATAATTCACTGTGACAGGCCCGATACGTCCAATCCGTACACGGAGTCCAACAGAAGCCCCGGGACCTGGGATCACCGGCGCCGTCCCGCCCCTCTCACCCCAAACAGCCATTTCAAAAAGCCGCTGCCTTAAACAAACGGCGCTCTGCCTCCATTTCATAAATTCTTTAAACTCCAGGGTTTCTCTCAATTATTCATGCATCGCCAGCGTCTGACGGCCGCAATGCAGCATTCTGCGTGAACGATCGACGCCTAAAATAACAATGTCTCCGCACAGCTCCTCCCCCACGCCACCGGGCTGAAGGCCGCGTCCTCGTCTTCATCGCAGGACATGCTGGCAAACACGAATGTCAGAGCGGCCATGGTGGGGGCGTTCAGAGAGGACGGGACCACAGATCCCTGTTCAGCCGTTTGTTGAAGCACCTGACACCACGTTGCCATGGCGACAGCCCCCTCCCACATCCATCTCATTAATTTGGTATCGATCCTGCGCCCGCTGGAACCATGCTGGGGTTGTGTAACCGGGTCGAGCAGAACCGGCGCTGGAGACTCACCGCTGAAGAAGTTCTTGGCGCGCAGGTAGCTGACGCTGAGCCGCAGGATGGACAGCTTGTCCAGGCTGGCGGTGACCTCCTCGGGGAAGGGCAGCAGGCCGGCCAGCCGCTCCAGCTCGCCGTTCAGCCGGTCCCTGTGCCGCTTGGACGGGTTGGACTTGGCCCCTTCGGCCGGCGGCTGCTTCACCCTGAGGGACGACGTACGAGACAGAGCAGTGACTGTAAGGCCCCGACACACAGGGGACAGACAGAGACGGGGACGCTGGACATCAGTGTGGGATGAATAAATATGAGAAAATATTTTAAGACCAGTCAAATAAGATCAGCACCTTTGGAACGATCCAAAAATCCGTTAGAATAATAAATGATACGTTGAAGAAGGATGAAGGACTTCTGTCCATCATCATCATCACTGGTTTTTAAATGATTTGGACGAATTCAACACATTAAACACTGAACAGCTTTATTTCAACAGTTTATTCAGAATAGATGATTTAAGGGGATTAATTAAGTGGCCTAATAATAATAATAATAATAATAGTTAATAATAATTTTTAGTATTATCTGCATTTTTTCCACAGGGAACCAAATGTTTGTGCAAATCCAGGATTTGTTTTGAATATTTTGAGTAAATATAGAACAGAGTGTAAACAGCTCTCTCTCTCTCTCTCTCTCTCTCTCTCTCTCTCTCTCTCTCTGTCGGTGCTTCCGGGTCACAGACTCGGAGAATAAATATAAATATTTGTGCTCGGAGGAGATGGAGCTGACGGTCCGTCACTCACACACACTGACGCTGTCACATGTCATCAGAGATGCACCTGAACTCACCGCTGCTCTCTCTGTTCACTGATGACATCACTGATGACATCACCCAACTTTTTAAAATCACATCAGCATTTAGAGCAGCTGTTCAATAACAGCTGTATATTATTGCTATGATTATTATTCTTGTTGTTGTTATTACTCTGTAAATCTATTTTATGATTTTAATGAAGTATTTCCAGGACACTGGAATAATTGCTGATGAATGAATAACCTGACCGTTCAAACGAATGTGTTTATGTATGAGAAGGGGCGGGGCCTGGTGATCAACAGGCAGAATAATGGACATTAGCCTGATTTAGCTTTCATGCTAATTTCCATCTGAACGACGCAACGAGACAAAGCGTGTGTTCTTGACACACACCTGGCTTACACGGGATTCCTATGAGAACACTTCTGCTCCTGTGAGTTAATCACGTCTCATTTGAATTGACAGATGAACGAGTGAATCGTGTGTTCACGCACTCATAAACACTCGGATCGACTGAAACTTAATAAACTAAATCAATTAATTTCTTCCTCGATGAGAGAAACGAGGTCAGACAGAATACGTGTGTGTGTGTGTGTGTGTGTGTGAACGCTGATCCGCGGCCTGAGCTGGAGGCCTGATCCAGCTGATCCAGGGCCTGCTCTCTCTCACAGAGCCTCACGCGCTTTTACATCGATCACGAAAAAACGAAACGAACTATCAGAAAAATTATCGTCGATGATTTTGAACCGATTCGCGGAGCGGAGGCGCAAACAGGAGCCCGGCGCTCCGAAGGGCGTCTGACAGAAATGGCGCAACACAGCGCACGAGCCGCACACAGTCCGTGTGCGCAGCCCCTGACATGAAATCACATTTAAATCAGAACGACCCCGTTTTTTATTTTTAGTTGTTTTCGTTCGTTCGATACAAACTGATTTTATATCATCATATAATTTAACAGAGACGAGCTGAAGGTTAAAATCAGAGCGCTGCTGCAGGCCTGCAATAATCCTCCGGCTTTAACACACACACTCACACACACACACACAGTTTACAATTTTAAATCTGTTCGATCTGCGACGGAAACATAAGAATTTATTTGATATCTTATTTTTAACTGTCAATAGAAGCAGTTTATCTTCCTGGAACTTTTCAGAATTGTAATAATCATCATCATCATCAGCATCAATATTCGTATTGATCTTATTGTTGTTTTTATTACGGCTGATGAATTCGATCACAGTTGTTTACAATAACCACAACAATAATAATAATAACAGTGGAGCACTCACGCGCGCTGCACCGGTTTCCTCCTCTTGCGTCCCGCGTACATGACTCCTCTTATATAAGCTGTGATCTCCTCCGACCCTCGGACTCTACATGGAAGCAGCTCCTTCTCTCCTCTGAAACATGAGGAGGACCAGCGAAGCTCAGGCCGCTCAGGAGGAGCAGCTCTGCTCCTGCTCTCCGGAGTTAAATCTGGAACAAGTGTCGCGTTAAATCCAGCGGAGACAGAGGAGGAGGAGGAGGACGAGGTGCGGGACAGAAGACATGAGGACTCCTCATCCTGAGACACGGGGACAGAAGGACGCGCTCCTCATCATCGCTGCGCACTTTGAACACACAGTTTCTACATGTCACTGCTCCTCCTGCTCCGCAGCCAGCGCAAACACACGAGCACGGGAGGGAGGGGGGGGCGGAGGAGGCTGGGACAGCGGCTGCGCGCATTCCACTGGCGGGCACGCCCGACACAGATTTCAAACGGGGCGCGCGCCCCGGAATCGTCTTATGATGGCTCGGGGCAGGGCGGGCACGCGGTGGCTGCGCGGGCACGTGCGAGAGTCTCCTGGAAACACAGGCCGCGCGGGTTCACGCGTGCGCCCTCCCGACGCGAGCACGGCGTCCAATCAGCGCGCAGCAGAGAGAAGGAGGTTTATGTTGAGCCTCCGATGAATGTGGGTCAGAGGTGAGAGGAGCAGGAGGAGGAGAAGCTGTTTAATGATGTAGAGGAGGAGTGGGGGGAGGAGGAGCAGGAGGAGAAGAGGCTGTTTAATGATGTAGAGGAGGAGCAGGAGGAGAAGAGGCTGTTTAATGATGTAGGGGAGGAGCAGGAGGAGGAGAGGAGGCTGTTTAATGATGTAGGGGAGGAGCAGGAGGAGGAGAGGAGGCTGTTTAATGATGTAGAGGAGGAGAAGAGGCTGTTTAATGATGTAGAGGAGGAGCAGGAGGAGGAGAGGAGGCTGTTTAATGATGTAGAGGAGGAGCAGGAGGAGGAGAAGCTGTTTAATGATGTAGAGGAGGAGCAGGAGGAGGAGAGGCTGTTTAATGATGTAGAGGAGGAGCAGGAGGAGGAGAGGAGGCTGTTTAATGATGTAGAGGAGGAGCAGGAGGAGGAGAAGCTGTTTAATGATGTAGAGGAGGAGCAGGAGGAGGAGAGGCTGTTTAATGATGTAGAGGAGGAGCAGGAGGAGGAGAGGCTGTTTAATGATGTAGAGGAGGAGCAGGAGGAGGAGAGGAGGCTGTTTAATGATGTAGAGGAGGAGCAGGAGGAGGAGGAGGAGAAGCTGTTTAATGATGTAGAGGAGGAGCAGGAGGAGGAGAGACTGTTTAATGATGTAGAGGAGGAGCAGGAGGAGGAGAGACTGTTTAATGATGTAGAGGAGGAGTGGGAGGGAGGAGGAGAAGCCGTTCAATGATGTAGAGGAGGAGCAGGAGGAGGAGAGACTGTTCAATGATGTAGAGGAGGAGAAATGAAACTCACCTGTAGACGTCACATCAGAGGGGGGACAAGAAAGGGTTAGTGTTTGTTTGGACACTCTGATGTCCCCAGGGGACGGACACCACCGCAACTGTAAATGTGTTTTTCATGCTCACAGAGAGTAGACCGCCGCAGTGTCCGGAGTCTCCTGGTCAAGGTCGTCCTGCTGGCCCGCAGGGGAGCGTGCAGCTGAGGACAACGCCCCAAGGACGGGTGGATGAGGACAGGTCAGACCTTCAGAACCTTCAGAAAATACAAACAACTGACATCCTCGCGTCTGAAAAGGAAACGAGGACAGAGCCAGATGGACATGTGTGGTCTTTGTCTCCGGACGTGTCCACAGAGGAGAACCAACCACTGAGGCTCTGGTTCTGTTAGCGACCATTTAACCCTTCAGGGACGGACGTCTCCCTCTGGTGGACGCACGCCTGAGATCATGTGACCTTCTGACGTCATGACAAACAGAGCCGACACGTCTGGATCACAGCGTTTATGAAAAAGCAGGTGGTTACGTGGAAAATACATGACGTTGGATAATTCAACTACACGGCTACATGAACACAGATAAAGATGGCCGCCGCCGCCACGCGTCAAACCACACCCCAGAATCTTAATGGGAGGCGAGGGCAACTTCCCACAATGCAGCGGTGCACACGGGGTCGAGTTGCCCTGCGGCAACAAGGCACAGGGGGAGGAGCCTGCGGATCTCTGGAGGAGGACACGGAGCTCCTCCTCTGATTGGAGAGGAGGCGTCAAAGGAGGTGGAGGCAGGAACCATTTTCAGGCGAGAGAACGACAGTGCATGTCACCACTCGAAGCTCCGCCCCCTGAAAACATCCACTGACCTCAGATGACCTCAAACACTCTGCTCCTTTAAATAAAGATTCAGATTCAACCTTTACCCTGAAAGCAGTGAGCTGCTCCTCCTCCTCCTCAGAGGTGGACGGAGGCTCCGCCCCATTTCTGTCCTTATAAAGAGTCTGATTATATGTGTTTAATATGTGCAGGTCAGAGTCAGCTCGGTCGTGTTTGAATCTGTTGACGTGAGCTTCGTTGCTTCCCTTGAAAAAAATCACATTTCTTTGGTCTGTATTTGTCTCCGGGCCGGGCTCCTCCCCCTCGCCGGCTCCGCCCAGCCCGGGTTCAGGCACTCTGGGTTCGTTCTTCACGATTGTCTTAATGTTCTGATTGTTGCCATTTTGAGGTGAATCTACGCCAGGTACATGGCCACGTCATGAGGCGGAGCCACAAAGATCCCGTTGAGTTCGGCCGAGAGGTTTTCATCCTGAGGAGGAGACGTAAACACACGATGTCAGGTTCTATGTTTTAAACATGTTTTCACTGGACAGACCCTGTGACCGTGTACCTGCGCCGGCCCGTGGTTCTCCTGGTAGTGCTGGATGTGCCCCGACGTGACGCCGGCGTGCTCCTGGGCGGCGCCAGACGCCCTGATCTCGCCGCAGCTCCACTGGAAGCAGCAGGAGCCTTGGAGAGGCTGCGGGTCGCCCCCTGCTGGCCCGGAGGAGACGTGCTGCTCGAACATGCAGCTGCTGTGAGAGCCCGCCTGGCCGCACGCCAGCCCGCCCTGCAGGGTGCGGTTCAGTCCGGTAAGTCGCCGCGGCCACGCGCCGCCATGTGGGGCCGTCTGGCCTTCGGGAGCCGGCCCGTTCTGGACCAGGCCCAGCTGAGGCCCTTTCTGCTGCTGGCTCTGTGGCCACGGCTGTACCTCGAAGGGGGCGGGGCCCTGGAGACAGGCTGCGGCGAAGGGAATGGGGGCGTTCTGCGTGCAGGGGATCAAGGGGGGCGGAATGTCCGTCACGCCGGGCGCAGCGTTCTTTGGTTGGCTGACGGCGCCCAGCCAGTCTGGCAGGACGCGGGGGGACGGCGTCTGAGCGGGAAGCCTCTGCTCCCCGCCCATGTGGCCGACGGGCACCTGGAAAGGGGCAGGGACGTCGGGGACGACGAGCTCTGGGAGCTCTATGGACGGGCTGAATATGTCCTGGAGCTGCAGCTGCTGGGGCGGCGCCGGCAGGGCGGGGCCTTGGTGCGACAGTCTCTGGCTTCTGTCCGAGATGACCGGACCCGGACCCTGGTGCTGAGAGCAGATCCCGTTCCCGTAGGCGTGCGAGAACAGAGGATTGCTGCAGAGGCTGCTGGGACGTGTGGCGTCCAGGCCGTCGCCGCCCTGCTCCTGGAACAGAACCCGGTCGATGTAGTCAAAGATGTCATTCGTGAGGACGCTGTCCAGCTCGGAGCTCACGCTGCTCTGATGCTCCGCCTCCTGGCCCAGCCTCTTCAGAGCGTTCTCCCACTCCAGCAGCTCGCCGTCCTCGCCCTCCAGGTTCTGCAGCGCTGCGCTGAACTCGCCGCTTTGAGCCATCTTCTCCAGGTTGTCGATCACCGCCATCACAGACTGCTTGGCCTCCGCCTTCACGGCCGTGGGCGCCACGGCTCCGCCCTGCTGCCACGCGTTACCGGCGACGGTGACGATTGCGCCGCTGTCTTTGAACACCTGGTCAATGGGAACGGGCGGGTCCACCGTCTGGTTGTACGCCGCCTCGTCCTGTCTCAGGAAGCAGTCGAGCAGCGAGCGCGGCGGCTCGTCCCTGCTGACGTGGGCAGTGTCGAACGGCTTGTTGAGCTGGAGGAGCGCCACGTCCACGGTGGGGCCGGTGTTGTAGAGGATGGCCTCTCCGGTGGCGAGGGTGAACGGCCGCTGCAGCGTCCTCTGGCGCAGGTAGTCCTCGCCCTCGGTGTTCCTGGAAGAGTCCAAAGGGGACGTTAAAGAAAGCGCGCTCCTCGGATTAGGCGGGCGGGGACACACTCACAGTATGGCCCTCTGGTGCGCGATGATGAACTCGGGTCGTCCTCCTTTGTAGACGAGCTTGGCGTTGGCCTTGACCCACACCCAGCTGTTGGACTTGCTGAGGAGCCTGAAGACGGTCAGGCCGCTCTCGCCCGTTTTCATCACTGGGACGAGACAACGCCACAGGTCAGTATCTGGAGCTCACACGTGCACTACACAGCAGGAGGAGCTAAAAGGTGCACGTACTGCGCAGGTGGTTGTCGGCGCAGTGCATCATGTCGGCGGCGTGGATGAACTGGTAGCCCGAGCCCTTCATACACAGCTCAGTCTCCGAGTAACCCAGAATCATCTTCCCCCTGCAGGGACCCAGGGGACAGGAGGGTTATGTGTGTGTGTGTGTGTGTGTGTGTGTGTGTGTGTGTGATAGAGGTCTAAGGCCCTTGTTCCTGCTGCTATATTGAAGCTAATGTTGTTAGTGTTTTTGTCACTTCCTGTTTTATTTTGGTAAGGGTTTCTGTTTTTCCTGCGTCTTCCCTGATGGTTGATTGTTTGCGCCTGCTTCATTTACTCCCCTCTTCTCTTTGTCTTTCATGACCACAGTATAAAACACACGTGTACAAAAATAACTTCAACCAAACTCCAGCCAAGTGGAAATTTGAGTATTTTCACAGAAATACGAAACCTTTTTTAATTGTTCATATCCAATTCAAAATCAAGTGACTTATTTTAATTTACTGTCAAATGAAATATAAAAGTATTGAATTCAGTTCACCGTGAGCATTTAAAAGTGAAAAATATCTAAGGTTTCAAATGAAGTTTCTCACTTTTTGTGCTCTTCAAATATGAAGGGCAGAAGGATTTGGGTAAAATAACTGTAATTGTAAATCGCCAAATCTGGCCCTCCCCCGAGCTAAGGGAACCTGGGGGAGGAGGGGGGAGGAGCACCTGCTGTCGATGCCCAGCGGCGTGAAGTCCAGCTTGTGTTTGGTCTGGAACATCAGCATCTTGGCTCTGATCTCCACGATGGACGGCGCCTGGACGGGCATGGCGATGGTGAACAGAGCCAGCTGGGGGGCGTCGCACTTCCTGCTGTCCCTCACCGAGCTCTGACCGTGGAGGTACTTGAGACGGCCCTGGAACTTCAGCGCCTGGCGCAGAGGAGACAGGGGTCAGAGGCGATCCCAGAGGCGGTCAGAGGCACCAGAACGTGGACATTCAGAATCCGGCGTTCACCAGGAAACCGGACGAGTTGTCCAGGAGGCAGCGGAAGCGGCACTCGAAGCTCCGCTCCAGGATGGACGAGTTCTCCGGAGGAAGGTGCTCCGGGCCGAAGCTCTGCAGGCCTGAGGACACAGAGGGACGTGAGCCGGACAGGTCTGTGCTTAAAGCTGCAGTTCCCCCGGTCTCCAGCAGAGGGCGGAGTCTGAGCAGGGTGACTGAAGGAGAAGGCTCACCGCTCTCCGCCTGGCTGAGGGGCGGAGGTTTCAGGGCGAAGTGCAGCTGCTGTCTGAACGTCTCCCTGTCGTCAGTGTGGATGAGGTCAAACACGCTCTGGTGGACCACGTCCGACTGTGGGAGGAGGAGGAGGAGGAGACGCACAGTGAGGAGCAGGAGACGCAACAAAGCCTCGGATGGATGAGATGGAGGCTCACCTGGTGGAAGCCCAGGTACTCCTTGATGGTGGGGGAGGTGTAAAACACCAAACCCTCGGCTGTGATCACCGTCACAAACCCGTTCAGCGCCTGCACGGCAAACACACATCACACTGAGGGCGACCTCATCGTCACCTCATCACGACCCAAGCAGCTCCACATGTGACCATCGTCACTTTGACTCAGGAATAAATCACCTCCTCCTCCTCCTCCTCCTCTGATCCACATGGATTAGCTCTTATACACAGACGTAAACAAAGAGTGTGTGGCTGCTCCTCCTCCTGCTCCTCCAGGTGTTCAGCCATAATACAAACACCTGCTTTGGACTCTTCCTGCCCCTGAGTGGCTCTGCTCTCTGAACCAACGCTCAGTGTTTGCTGTGTGTTTGCTGTGTCCTACCTGCAGCAGCAGGTCGCCCTCGGAGAAGCCCGACATGTCCACGCTGCTCCCGTTCTGCCAGCTCAGCCCAGGAAGCTTCAGACTGCTGCTGTTCATCATGATGGCTGCACACACACACACACGAGGAGGAGCCAGGTCAGGTGTGTGTGTGTGTGTGCAGAGGAACTAAACAACAACCCATCAACTGCTCCTTGAGAGTCAAAGGTCAGCTTCAGTACATCTGACCCTAATCTGGACAGAGTGACATCATGGCTCCTCCTCCTCACAGGGCGCTGATGATGTCATGGCCGTGTCATAATTAGATGCTGTTAATGATCTATAAACACATTTTATGAGCTCATTCATCAATTATCAACAAAGACGTGCTCTATGCTTCCCCTCAGAGCGTTCCTGGTCACATGGTCACAGCTCCGTGTGATGTCACAGTAAGCACCGCCCCCCACACCTGGGGCTTCTACACATACAGTCAGATCATGACTCAGCAGAAAACAAACAGCCTCCATTGTTGGGGCCTTGAAAAGTGATCTGACACACACACACACACACACACAGTCCCTGGGGGTTAGCTGTAATCAACAGTGCTTCCCTTATCTGGAAGGCCAGTCCGTCAGCCCTGTCACGCTGTTTACACACACTGGTCGTGCACGTGATCCTTGTTGACGAGCTGTGGGGCAGAGCCAATCACATCGTCTCAGACCCGTGTGGCGTCCTCAGAGACCAGCTGGATGCTGTCCTCTCCCTGTCCATCCATGGTGCTCACCGTCCCACAGTAAACATCTGTCCTCTGGCCTGTGTGTGTATTACCCGTAAAGTTTTTAGCATCCAGCTCAGCGCTCACGCTGCAGCTGCTCACACACAGAGCTAAAGCTGCGTCCGTCCATTCACTCATGTCCCCCTCCAGTGTCCCTGAGTTCACTCGTCCCGCACCGTCTCTGCCGTTTGCTTCCACAGCGTAAACACTACAACACGCTGCAGGACAGAGACATTTGGTGAGACTGGGGCTGGACCAGAGGATGCGGACACATTCCTGGAAGTGAGTGGGAGGAAGATTCCCACCGCCTTCAAACGGGCACCGCCCCCCACGGAGCAGGAAGAGGCTTCGTGTTTTTACCGAGGCCGCACGGACGCGACTTTCTGACATGTGTTCCCAGGAAACACCGACTCTGACGGCCAGATGTGAGTCATGAGTCATCGAGTCAAGAGAAGGAGCTCGCCACTCGCTCCAGGATAAAACACTTTATAGTCCTCGCTGTAACCCGACGCTCTGTGGCGCTGGGTTACAGCTTCCTGTTTCTGAGACGGCAGATTTCAGGGAGGGGAGGGGGCGTCTTTCCATCGAGGGCTAATCCAGGACTCTGGGCTCGGAGCAGGAACATGGCAGCAATGCACAGGGGAACATTATCGAGATCTGAAAACATTTAGTTCCAGTAGATCCTGAGCACAGATCTGCGTTCTCACGCAGATGTGCAGGGAGGGGCGGGGCGAACAGCAGGAGATCAGATCTGTGCAGGCCTCTGAAGCCACGCCCCCCGGTGGACGTCCACATTTATGACCAACTAAGAAATGAAACCCTCTTTCTATAAAGGACGAGTCGAGTCACTCACTGCTGCACGTAACAAAACCAGAGTTTTTAAATCCTGATTAGAACCTACAGGCCTGTAATAAACGCAGTGTCTGACCCTCCAGGGGGCGACAGCTGATCCCGCTTCATGTAGACAAACAGAATCGCCGCAGCCGACCCGGCAACACGAATCCAAGGGAGGGTTCAGCGTGTGGTTTGGAGCCGGAGAGACTCGGAACCTTCCAGAGAATGGAAACCGTTAAAAAATGAGAACACGATCAAGTCCGTCTCCCAGCGGTCGCTCACATTCTCACGGCACGCCGAAGAGGCACGTCATGAATCAGGAGCCGACACGCGAGCGGCGTCGACCCAGCACGATGCCCGCTCCCCACACGTGACCCCGGCAGGTCAGCGAGGAGCAGAGAGGACCAGGCTCCTCCTCATCTCTCCTCTTCCACTCCTGTCGCGCGTGCGTGTGTGTACGTGTTTCAGATGTCCCCCCCAAAATACCAAATCAAATTCAATTACAGCCATAATTCGGTGTTACCACATCAGCCGTGATTGCTAACAGCCGCTGGATGTTTTCGATGGACTTGGAAGCCGGGCAACATTTCTGCACCAGCGTCACACAAACATGTCGGCGGCAGCGCTCCACGGGCCGCTGGAGTCACGCGATGAGGCGGCGCTCCGGCTTCCGAGCCAAAGACCTCAAAGAGCTCAGGTCTGATCTTTGCTCTGAAGCTCACAAGCCGAGCATCGGCACCTGCGGCCCGGTGTTTTCACTGGGATCACCAGCGAGACAGAGGCAGCGTTCTGACTTTAATTAAAGCCGAGACGTTTTATTGGCGTTGAGTTGTTTTCTGCAGCTGCTCTGCATCACCGGCTCCAGAGTGAAGCAACGAGCCGTGACTCAGCACTTCATGTCGTCACCGGCGATGAGTCATCGCTGCTTCACGTTTGATCCAGAATCTGCTCAGAAGCCTCACGGGTTCTCAGGATCCTCCCGCTCACAGGTCAGAGGTCATTCAGAGAAAGCCTGGCTGCCACTTGTGGTTTCCAGTAACTCTTGAGCGGCAGCCGGAGACTGAAGAAGACAAAGCTCCGCTGGTTGTGAAACCAGAGGAGTGAGCGCGGCCTCAGACGACCCCGAGGCTTTTCTTCAGGTCGCGTGGGTTCAAGTTTCACTCTGCGACAGAACGAGAGCCAGGGTGCAGATCCATACACGTGACCACGAGCTCAACAAGAAAAATCCCCGAAACCTCTGTCCTTTGGAAGTCTGGCTGCTGGACAGAGTGTCCCTGATGTCTTTGAAGGCAGCATTTAACCAGGAGCTCTAATTACACCTGGGCTCACCTGCAGGAGAGGGGAGGTCAGGGGAGGAGCCTCACCCTGACCTCTGAACCCTCACCCTGAGCGTCCCCGCCCACCTCGACGGGTCCGCTCGCCTCAGAGGGCGGTGACTCGTCAGAGGTCTGGGTGCCAGACTCTTCTTCCTCACGGCGGCTCTGCAGGGCGGAGTCAGGATGTGTTGTTTCCTAGAACCAGATTCCTGCGTGCCTGTCATTCCTGGCGCCGCCGTCACTTCCAGTTCGGCCAGTTGAAGCCTCGACTCTGCACGACTCGCTCTGCGTTTACAGCAAGAGGCAGGGGACGTCCTTCAGGCCGCCGCCCAGCGTGTGCTCACCTTTAAAGTAGCTCTTGACCCTGAGGTATCCCACGCTGAGGCGGAGGACGGACAGCTTGTCCAGGCGAGAGCGGCCATCCTCAGAGAAGGGCAGGAGGTCGGTGAGGCGGTCCAGCTCGCCGTTCAGCCGATCCCGGTGTCGCTTGGACGGGTTGGACTTGACGACCTCATCCCCCTCAGACGCTTTCTTCCTGTGGACAGAGACACGGCCGTTACTGAGGGACGGACGAGAGGGGGCGTGGCTCTGTGTTTACTCATGAAAGTGACAATGAACAGCCGCCATGTTGGGTTCACACACACACACACACACACAAGCCTCAACACGTTACCATGACAACACGCAAAGGTGAGACAGACAATGATTCGTTGTTATATCACACGCCGCTCCGCCACGACCTGCATTCAGGGGTAAACGTGTGGGTGTCTGTGTGTGTGCTGCTTGCCAAGAAACATGTGTTTCATCTGCTTACGATCCACACACACACACACACACTGTGCTGTTGTTGTGTCAGAGCCTGTGAACTCAGATGAACTGAAAGGGGCGGAGCCTCGAAGACAAACGCAGTGAACCTTGTTGGGCAGCAGCTTCGTGAACGAAGTGATGAAACGAAACGGTGGAAATAAAGATGGAGGACGGCGCCCCACGCTCAGCATCAGCTGTCAATCAAAGAGCAAACGAGGGCCAAACTGATGTGAAACATGGTCCCGTCTGCTAACACGGAGGAGGGTTCCAGTCGAGCAGCCTCTGGGTCCGGTCCAGTCTGGAACGCCTCTGAAACCCGACCACAGCCGTTTGCAGCCGGGCACATCTGGGCCGGCATCTTCAAACATCTGCAGCAGACAATGGACGACTGTGCTCCGCTGACAGGCCCCGCCCCCGCGGCTCAACACGTTAGCTTAGCTTTAGCCTGTCGGTCAGAGTCCAGGTCTGGTTCCGTTCGTCAGAGACAGAACCAGACCTGGACTCAGAACCAGTGCAGGTACCAGAGACAGAGACAGAGACAGAGACCGCGCAGCCAGACGGAGCAGAGGGATCACATTACAATAACATGCTCTGCCCCCGCCTCCTCCTCCTCCTCCTCGCGTGAGAGGAGCAGATTCTCCTCTTGATTGTGATTAATGCTCCAGCCCCGCCCCCCGCGACACGCACAGTTTCACGCTCGACCCTTTGAACTCGAAACTTTTGAAAACTTCAAAGTCCAAAGTTTCTTCGCTTCCTGCCGCCTGTCCGGTTCTGGTGAGCGGGTCTTACGGTTTGAGGACGGGCTTCTTCCTCTTCTTGTTGGCGTATGTCCCCGGGTTCCCCAGCATCGTGCCTCCGCTCCTCCGCGCCTCCTCACCGGGCCGCCGCCGCCATCGAGTCGTCGTCGTCGTCGTATCCGCTCAGCGCGCGACTCCTCCGGCTGCAAAGTTCACGGGCACCCGCTGCTGCCGCGGACCTGGGCCGGTGTTGTTGTTGTAGGAGCCGCCGGGGAGGGAGGGGAGGTGCAGGAGGAAGAGAGGAGCCCGTGCTCCTCCTCTGGACAGACAGGCTAGAGTGCTCCGCTCCTCCGGAGTTTCCCTGCTCCCTGTCACGGGGCGTTTTCAGGAAATGTGCGCGGAGCGTGACGCAGCTGATTTAAGGTGGACTGAGAGTTCACCTCCTCCTCCTCCTCCTCACAGGCTGAATCTGCTCATCTGAGCCAATAAAGAAGAACCAGAACCCCATGAGCTGCGATCACACTCGAACCCAGAGAGTCCAAGACACGTGTCCCCCAGCACAGAGGACATGAGGACATGTGTCCATACAAAGTCAGAAGTCAGAACCGTGCCTCCATGGTTCGATCCCAGTCTGACCAGTCTGACCCATGTTGACATCAGGTGGCGCCCCCTGCTGGGCATGGCGGCTCCCTCAGGGCCAGCCCGTGACGTCACAGCCTAGACGTCATCACTGGAACTGTTCAGAACAAATGGACATTTCTCCCTCTGACGTGTTTCAGATCGTCTGTGTCTTCATCCAGAATGTGGACACTGGGACAGACACTGGGGACACGTGTCCCCTGCATCTGTCCCAGTGTCCCAGTGCAAGTGCTGGGAAACGATGCTCGAACTTTCAAGTGTCCCACTGAGGTCTTAATTAGTAATGAAGTTTAATGTGTCCTCTAAACCATCGTTAGCGCCGCGTCACCGGGACAGCGGGCCACCGTGGTCCTGGTTCTCCTCGGGTGAGGAGCAGAGAGGAGGCTTCTAACAGAGCAGACCAACCTCCTCCCTGCTGGCCCCGTGAAAGTGCAGGCCAAATAAAACCTGCTGTAAACGCCGCCTCGTTGCCAGACCCCCGGCCTTTTACTGTTGTCTAATTCCTCTGGTTCCTGTCGGGGTGTGTGTGTGGCTGCACACACGCTTCAGTTGCACGCACGTCCTTCTCAAGTCACCAACTTCTCTGAGACGCTCGACAGTGTCGGCTGTCAATCATCACATCATCTACCCGCCCAGCGCAGGGGGGGGCAGCCACAGACAAAAACCCTTCAGTCACAACTTCCCTTGTCTGCTGAGGGGGCGTCACACACATTCCGGCCTCTAGAGGCCACTACAGAGCGTCTATACGTCACATACATCAGCGTCTACAGAAAGATGGACATGACAGGACAACAGCTTGGTCCCAGTTCAGGGGCGTGGCCTATGAAGGACGCACAGAAAATGAAACGAGGCTGTTTCCAGTGTTTATGATTTTCATCACTGGCTGGTCCTGCACATCGTTTAGATCTAGAAAGACCTTTGGATCCCTAACAGGCACATGTGAAGGATCTGCAGTGTTTGTAAATGGAGACATGGCGTCGACCTCTTCACTGAGTCCTGGACACACACACACACACACACACACACACACACACACACACACTGGGCTCTGCAGCAGTGAGCGGCTCACTCTGTGCACACACTGATTCTTAGCTGTGTTTACACCAGCGGTTTCCAAGGTGACGGTGGGAAACAACGCTGCACTGACGTGTTGACAGAGTTATGACAGTGGTGCGTGAGCAGCGTGCACAGTAGCTGGAGGGGAAGGTGCAAAGAAAAGAGGAAGTCACCATTAGCAGCAGTAGGAGGAGTCATGATTTACAGCTTCCTGTCCCAGCTCAGGTGAAGCAGCGGGCGGCAGATCGGAGCCCCGCCCTCTGTCGGCAGCGCCACGCTAACAATGAGGGTCATGAGGGTCTAATCAGCAGCTCCTGAAGGAACCAGATGTGGGCCATTGTTCGACTCACATCAGAGAAGATCCCAGGCCAGAAGTTTCCACACGTTAGAAACAGATTCAGACATTTATAAACCACTTTGTTCTGCTCGGTGGGTTTTTCTCTTTGAGGCAACATTTAAATAACAAACGCAAGGAGAGAGAGGACAGTGATGTCACCGCAGCGCCAGAGCAAACGCTCCCCTCTGTAGGCCTCGTGACATTAACAGTGTAATTATGTATTTAGAAATGACACATACTACATGTAACAATAAATACTACAATCAAAGTATAAGTAATTCAATTAAATATAAATTAATCAGGTTATATATATTTTTTACAAACATCTACATGCACAAAATCAGTATAAATACATTTGAATTTGTATTAAGTTTGATTATTTATTTCTTTATTTCGGTGTACATTCTGTATCATGACAATAAAAGTATTCTATTCTATTTTGCTCCTAAAAAATGAATGTGCTCAGGCAGCTGCCTGGACACGCGCTGACGCACTCAACATGAGACCGAGTCCTCACAGGCCCCGGACTGTGACGTGTGATTCAGTTGCCGGCAGCGCCAGCGGAGTTACCTGGGTCAGACGGGAGTTCGAGTCTCTGGAGCTGGATCATGGCGCTGAGGGTCACCCGCCTGCTCATCGCGCCCGGAGCCGCTGCCCTCAGAGCGGCGAGGGCCGCCCAGCAGGTGAGGCCGGAACCGAAGAGCTCCGCCGCCGTTTCTCCCGCGGCTCCGTTCACCACCGACAAGGACACGCTAAGCTAACAGCTAACAGCTAGCATCACAACCTGTCAGCGGCGGCACGGACCTGACAGGACCTGGGCGTGGCTACACGTGCTCCTCTAACACACACCGGTCCGGTTGCTTGTCCCCTTTCCAGTCTCAGACCGTCCTCTTGTCCTTGTCCTCCAGGCCGGCGTTCACACCAGCTCGGTGAGGAGTCTCCGGTACGGCTGGTGGGCGTACGCCCTGGGAGAGAGGACCACCCCTCGCTTCAGCAGATTCAGCAAAATCATCTCTGTGGACGGTAACCTGGCGTCGGGGAAGGGAGCGCTGGCCCAGATACTGGCCGAGAAGCTGGGTGAGTGTCTGACACACACACACACACACACACACACACACACACACACAGATGTGTGTCCGCGGTGCGTGTCGGAGTCACATGCTGCTGGTGTGTGTGCGCAGGGATGCACTACATGCCTGAGCCCGACACCTTCTACATGGACAAGATGACGGGGGAGAAGGAGCCGCTCTCCGTGGACTTCAACGGGATGTGCAGCCTGGAGAAGTTCTACACAGACCCCAGGTCAGCTGACGGGAACAGCTACAGGCTGCAGCTGTGGATGTACATGATGCGGCTGCTGCACTACTCGGACGCCATCGAGCACCTGCTGACCACAGGTCTCTCTCGCACACACACCTCTCGTCCTTCAGGGCTCACATGGTTCTAACAGCAGCTGTGTGTGTTTCAGGTCAGGGTGTGATCACGGAGCGCTCGCCCTTCAGTGACCACGTCTTCCTGGAGGCCATGTTCAGAGAGCGCTACATCCGGAAGGCTTGTGAGTCTCCGTGAACGCACTTCATCGTCCCCTCGAACGAGTTCAGACTCACAATTGACTGTGTGCTCTGCAGGCGTGCAGCACTACAACGAGGTGAAGCACATCAGCATCTGTGAGTTCCTGCCCCCCCACCTCGTCATCTACCTGGACCTGCCCGCTGAGGAGGTGCAGAAGAAGCTGAAGCAGAGCAACAAGGTAGAGACACACAGCTCAGTCTGACCAGGAGGGTTAGATGCTGATCACAGCTCTTGGTTCTCAGTCGTATCTGCAGAACGTGCCCCTGAGCTACCTGAAGGCCATCGAGGGTGAATACAAGAAGACGTTCCTGCCCAAAGTCAGGTACGAAAACCGCTCGATTGTGTAGAGATGACGCACAGACTGTTGGAGCTCACCCTGAACGCTGGTTTGATGCAGTGAGACCTCAGAGGTGCTGGCCTACGACGCCTCCCGGCCCCTGGACATCGAGAAGGTGAGCGTGCACTGACCTGAGCGACCTCAGCGGCCGAGTGCAGCAGGTGTTCACTCTGAGCTGTCCACAGATTTCAGAAGACATCGACCATCTGAAGTTCGAGAAAGGCCCGTGGCTGAACCTGGACGACGTCACCTACCACCACATGAGGACGTTGTGAGTCCCACGTCGCATTAGAACAAAGCAGCGCTTTGCACAGTTCACACCGAACCCGAGCTAAACTATGCAGGCAACTCAAAATGCTGTAAGCAGCTCCTCTCTCAGCCTTGCTCCTCCTCCTCCTCCTCCTCTGTCTGCAGTGTGGAGGACAAACAGAAGGTTGCGACCCTGACCCACATCCCCCGCTTCCTGCCAGAGATAACCATCGGGGCCCACGAGTACGACGAGAAGTACTACGCCTACAGATCGGTAGGTCCAGTCCTTTACCCAGAATGCCTTGAAGCAGCGGGTGTGTGTTGCTGCGTTACGAGGTCAGAGGAGTGTGACCTGAATGGTCAGTCAGTCAGTCAGGTTCTGTTTCTCAATGAGTCTAGGCCTCCTCCTCTGGGCCTCCTCTTCCTCTGGGCCGCCTCCTCCTCTGGGCCGCCTCCTCCTCTGGGCCGCCTCCTCCTCTGGGCCGCCTCCTCCTCTGGGCCTCCTCCTCTGGTGTGTGTGTGTTCTGGTATTCACCACAGGGTGGCAGCAGCATACAGGTGTCAGAGGGAAGGCTTTCATTGGAAGAGAGCGAGGCCTTCGTCACATGACCGGGGCAGGTGGAGGGGGCGGGGTCTGATGAAGCTCAGTTTACTGGAGCTGCCAAACATTGACCTCCAGTTAGAACCAGACCAGAACTCAGCGGCGCCCTCATCAAAGCACGGCAGACAGAAGAACGTTCCTGCTGATGGAGGCGACGCCAGCGACCAGATCGGCGCCGAGCGCCTGGTAGCCACAAACGGCAAATGTCAGCGGTGGATTATTTGGCCCCGCCTCTCATCAGCCTGGAGAGGAACATTTGGGTTTGACCTTTTCTGTTTATTGACTGGGGACTTTTTCAGTGCCAGGCCTGATCTCCATGGAGACAACGTGAGACGTGCACATCCAGACGCGTGAGGACGGCGTCACCGTGGTCACGTCCTGGTCCTAACGCTCCGTGTGTTTGTCCCCTCAGCTTCCTGGGAAGAAGTACGCCCCCGGGTACAACGCAGACGTTGGAGACAAGTACATCTGGCTGAAGTGATGTCCTCGCTGTCCTCTGTCGTCCCTCTCAATAACGTGTGTGTATTAAAATAATAAATTTTGACTCTAATGAATTGCTCGTCTTGGTGAAGTTCTTAAACCGTCAAGAGTCTCGTCACAAAGACTTTGTTGCTGAGAACAGCCTGAGTGGCTCCAGGTTCTGTTGAGTTCTGTCAAACGGGACAGACATGAAGACAGATGTCTCCCTGAGACGCTCCGGCCTCTAAACTTGGGAAGGTAATGAAAGTGATGTTGTCCACAGAGGACCTGTCCCCCCCGTCCAACTCTGGAGACCTAGAGTGGCACAAACAAGCTGGGGAGGTTCTGTCAGATTCTGCTGGATCAAAGTGCTCGGTGCTGAGACAGAGACGTCCTTTATAACAAGCTCCTGCTGCCGTCAGAGGACGGGCGAGACCGTGTGTTGTCTTCACACGGCGTCCCATCATGCAGCAGGGCAGCAGGTGGCAGTGTTGCTCTCTGGGAGAAGGCGCTCTGGGCTCAGCCCGGCCTCCGGTGACATCACTGGAGCCAGAACCAGCAGAACCAGCAGCAGTTAATGATCCGTCAGCAGGCGGGCAGCGTGAGGAGGAGGAGGAGGAGGAGGAGGAGGAGGCTCGCCCTTCGTCTGCTTCCACTCTCACAGGGACGGGTTCTGCTGCAGCTCCGGTGCTGACTGGGTCCAAACTGGAGCAGTGTGTTGGTGAATTGAAGCAAGGTGCTGGAGGAGGCTCCACAGGAAGTACTTCAAAATAAAGCTATTAACTTCACGTTTTCTCCTTGGCTCATAAAACACGCCGTGCTGCCACACGCAGCAAATCTCAAGTAAACAACAGTAACCCCCCCTCCCTCAGCACAAACAGCCAAACAGAAAACATCCAAAGCCCCAAACCACCACGGTTATTCTCCGGACCAGGAGGTTCTGTTATCGACTCCGTGTCCGTCCACAAACACAAACTAATGACCACAACACTCTAAGCGCCTCCTCCAGGTCCACGCAGGAGGCCAGGCAGACATGGACACGCCGTCCTCGCTCTAGTGTCCATAATGTCCAATAAACAGCCTCATTTCAGAATAAAATCAGATCTGGATGTTTATGCAGCTTCAGGGCAGATATCAGGAAACTATTATCCCCCCCCCTCCTCCTCGTTGCTCCTCCCATGGGCCGAATCAATACATCGAGCCGTTTCGTCTTCTGCTGAAGAAAATATTTTCTGCCTGGCTTCGTGCACTAATTTCCGTTCCCCACGTGCACGCAGCCCGAGCTCTGTGATTGGCCGAGGGCAGAGGGGCCGCCGACGTCACTCCTCCGTCACTCCTCCGGGCGGCTCGTGTAATAGTGTTATTGATAATCTGTCACCTCCTGGACCTGGTGTGATGTTTCCCTCAGAGCGCCCCTGCTTCTCCTGCAGGAGGAGCAGCGCTCCTCTGTGGCCTCCATCAATCTGACCTGTCACTTTCACACCTCCTCGAGGTGTCTCTCACACCGGCCTCAGACCAGGAGGAGGAGGCCAGAGGAGCGAAGATGACCAGATCACAGCCGAGGAGCTCACATGGGCGAGGGGATGAGGATGAACGGATGAGGGGATGAGGGGATGAGGATGAGGGGATGTGGGGATAAGGATGAGGGGATAAGGATGAGGGGATGAGGAGGAGGGGATGAGGGGATGAGGGGATGAGGATGAGGGGATGAGGGGATGAGGGGATAAGGATGAGGGGATGAGGGGAGGTGGGGATGAGGATGAGGGGATGAGGGGATGTGGGGATGAGGATGAGGGGATGAGGATGAGGAGATGAGGGGATGAGGATGAGGAGATGAGGATGAACGGATGAGGGGATGAGGATGAGGGGATGTGGGGATGAGGATGTCGATTAATCTTGTAGTTTTTTCTTCTGTTTATCTGTGTTTTCTACTGCGCCTCCTTCTGGAGTAAAAACACATGAGCCGCGTGTTCCGCCTCTTCTCTCTCTGGACGTGTCGTGCACGTTGTGCACGTGGTGCCCGCTGTGCAGCCGTGGTCATGCGGTGGCGAGAGAAGGAAACACGTGGGGAGCCTGGGCCCCGGCAGCAGCTGGTCCTTTGTGAGGACGTCTCAGACAGTAATTGACTGTCCGTCGGGCACGCGAACTGTCCGTCCCCCGGCCGCCGCAGTCGATGCGGCGTGACACTTCCCTTTGACACGTCCTCAAAAGACGGCGTCAATACGTCGACGGGAGAATCGGCCTCAGTGGAAAATCTGCTTCCAATTTTCCTGCCGTGATTTACAGAATCTAACAGAGGACGGCAGCAGGTGGACGAGCGCGTCCCAGAAGGCGGAGCGTCTCTCAATTGAGACACAGCTCATGTCTCCGAGTCTGGGGCTAATTAGCGTGCGTGCTATGAGTTAGCCGGAGGGGGGGGGGGGTGATAAGCCTGCGAGGACGGTGGCGTGAATAGAAACGTCCTTTGTTATCTTGTGACTGATACAAATGGTTGTAAAGCAAATGTAATTTCCAGGCCATTTCCTTATCGCCCTCGCCGCCGCGGAACATCCTCACACTCCGGGACCAATCAGATCGTGAGATGACTGACGAACATCTCTGTCTTTATGTTTGTTTCCTTCGGTTCTTCGATCTGCGCAGAAAGTCGTGAGTGACGGACGCGAGCGGCGTGATTGACAGGCGGCGGCCGAGCCCAGGAGGGTTGTTAATCTTCCCTGAGAGAGCGGAATTATCTGGCGGCCCTCCTGCCCTCGCTCAGAGAATTTGTCTGGGACTCAGACGGCGACAGGAGACCAGAGCAGCTTCGTTTCATCTGGGTTTGACCCGGCCAGCAGAGGGCGCCGCCGAGGAGGAGGCGGAGCTCCGGCTGCGGCGAGGAAAGATAAAAACATGCTGCGTCATTAGCTGCCGCGTCCTGATCCGTGCACCTTCATCAGGATCAGCGGGTTCTCATCGGAGCGCCAGGGCCGGCCCCTCGGGGTCAGGGGTCAAAGCTAAACTCTGACTTGACAATGAAGAGCCAGTGAGGTCTTCATCAGCTGAAGACAGTGGACGTCTAATGTCCCTGCGTCCAGGCTCAGCAGGAACTCGTCTCCATCTGCACACGATCAGTTTCTGTGTGATGAAGATGACGACGCTCTTCATCCCCAGGTCACGGCTCCTCTTCACTGTGTGTGTGTGTGTGTGTGTGTGTGTGTGTGTGATGTGTTTCCTAACACTCTGATTGTTATTCCCGTCTCCTCCGGGCCGCTGCTTTTGTCTAAATTTCTCAATTTCTCACTTCCACTTGAGAGCAAGCTGTTGGTTAATTGGATTTTTTTTTTTCATCCTGGCAAATGAGGATTGTGTCTGACACACACACACACACACACACACACACACTCTCTTAGGAACATTAAAGAGTTGGGTTAATTTCCTGATGACTCCCTCACCCAAACCTCAACCCAGGAATTAGACATGGCCTTTGTCTGCTATTGGACGAGCCCCGTTCCTTCTGTGTTCTGACATTCTCACACACACACACACACACACACACACACACACACAATCTTCTCATTAGCCGAGGGATTTAATGGAGGTTAATGTGAAACTGTGAAATTGCCAAAAACACCATTAAGTCTATTCTCAGATTTTACCGTCGTGACTCATGTTTGTGTCTTTGTGTGAATCTAAATGTGGATCTGAGCTCTGAGCTCACGGTGAAGCCGCTGGAGCCGGTCTGGAGCCTCATGGGAGTTCGGACCCAGACGCCCGGTTCAGAGTCTGAGGATCTACTTCCTGTCGGTGGCGATTCTGCCGGCGGCGGCCGAGCGGTGGGCCTGAGCTCCTGTGTGGGGCTGGTCAGAGGTTTTAGTCCCTCGAGGTGAGCTGCAGGATTCTGTTTGAGGAAGCAGATGAAACACTCTGTCCACTGGAGACTGCCGAGTACTTCCTGCACCAGGAGTGACTCCTCGTCGCTGCAGCTTAACGAGGGCCCCCCCCCGCGGCTCCACGGATCGGCCCGCTGCCTCTTCATTAGCTCGTCCCACCCTGTCACCGAGGCGTCCTTTGTCCCCGTCACTTCCTGCGCGAGCAGCACTTCTTTAGCGGCTGTAATGAGTTTCCTCTGGAGCATCACCTGAAATAGCAACTGAGCTGACACACACACGCTGCATTCTGGGTAGCGCGTCTTGTTTGATGGAGGCGTTCCTGCTGTGGCAGAACAGCGGCGCTGCACTTAGACTGAAGCCTCTAATAATTTCCGTGTGCAGGAGGAGACGACTTCTGTCGCTTATTAGCTCCCAAGTTTGGAGAAGAGAAACTTCTCCTCAACTTCCCTTTGAGTGTGTGTGTGTGTGTGCGTCGCCATCTTAGGACACAGACCTGAGGACGTTTGGCCCGTCTGCTGCTGAAGTCATCGTCCAGCTGAAGGTCCGGTTCCTCCCCAGACTGTGGAACCGCCAGCGCCGGCTGGAGGCTCCTGGGTAAATGGAATCAAAACGTGGTTCCTGACTCCTTCAGCTGATGACATCACAGGTCATCACAGGTCAGAACATGTGACCTGTTCACAGTGGCTTTGATCTTTGGGCGACTTATTGTGATCAATCAGAGGGTTTATCCTCTGACACTGTGACACACGTCTGCACACCAGGAGGTTCTGACGGGTTCTTCAGGTTCTCCTTCGTGACTGGAGTTCATGTTCTCATTTATTCAGACTAAAGCATTCTGGGTAATCAGCCCCCCCCAGAGGACGTTTCATCCAAGAGAGAAGCAAAGCCACCGCTCGGCCCTAGGTTCTGAAGGTTCTGAAGGTCCGTCCTCTCTGCGCCTCAGGAACAAACTGGATTTGAATGGACTCTTGTTTATTTAAGGTCGCGACCTCACGGGGGGAAGAACACGCCGTGACGCACTCGTCTTCCCCGAGGACTCAGAGCATATCCAACAGTGTTTACCTTCTGAAAGCAGAGAGAGCTGAGACGCTTCGTTTGGACCAGGGAGGAGGAGGAGGAAGGCCCGTCCACAGGGGGTCACAGGGTTCTGAGTCCAGGCTCAGTCCAAAACCAACAAACACCGTGTGAAGGCGAGACAACAGACGAGGAAACCAGACACAGGTGGGCAACAGGAAGTCACCAACACACGATGGGGCAGATACTACAAAATAAAGCAGGAAGTCAAAATGAGGACGCAGAGGGATCGACAGTAAAACAGGAAACTTGACTAAGATGAAACAAAAACCAGGAACCAGATGTGAGAACAGAACAGAACCATGGCATAAACGCTCCCCTGCTCCTACAAAATAAAAGTCATCAGCAAATTTGAGACGGTGCTCCTCTCTGGTCCCGGCCCAGTTCTGCTGGGTCCATGACGGGTGGACAACAGTCCTCACAGCTGATGACTCAACTTCCTGTTTGTGGGAGTGAGAGCACTTGACAGAGACGGAGGCTTAACAATATATTGACTTTTATTATTAAATTATACATCTATACAATAGATCCTTAATAAAACTGCAGCTATACAAATGGTTAAGAACCTACGACCCTCGGCCAGGAGACGATCACGCTGAGACATACTAGTTTACAAGGACATGCATGGACCCTCCCACCTCTGTCCCGGGGCTCAGTCTCCGTCCCTCCGGTACACAGACACTGGGGACGAGGACGGCTCGTAAAGACACCGGAGCCCAGGGCGCGACTGAGGAACAAACAGAAGCCTGATGCATAGCACGTTCAGGGGGAGGAGCTCGGACGCTGACATCACCGCGGGTTCAGTCCCTGGCTCCCTCAGACACCCAGGTGTGGACGCAGTGAGACGGTGGACGTAGAAAAGCTGGACGAGTCTGCTCGTCTTTTCTAACTGTGTAAAAAGTAGCTGACGTTTGAATCCATGCTTGGAGCGCTGCGCTCGTCTGGTTTGGTTTGTACGATGAACCAGTGGAAGAAAAACCGTAGAAAACAAGTTCTCTGCTGGAAACACAGAAAACTCCAGAACCTCTGGGGAACATGGCGGCCGAGAGTTAGCATGTGGCTACGCTAGAGAATCACAAGCACTGTGGGAGAGCGTAGTAGAGGAGGTACTGACACACACACCTGGATCTGCTCCCGGACCAGCACCAGAGGCTGGACCCGCCTGTGGGAAGTACTTTTAAAATCAAAGTACTGCCGTATACTTCCTGTTGTACTCTTCCTGCTCGGCTCACGCTGGAATATACATTCTCCTCTGCAGGGGAAAGAACTAAAAGAGCTGTGGGCGGTCGGCGCCGCTCCGTGATGCGGGCTGCAAATGAAAACTGCCTTTTTTGTGCAAATCACACGAGAAAGAAAAAGAAGTGGTATGCAAATGAGGCAGCGCCGGCCCCGTTTCTTCTTCTGAGACGCTCGCCACCAAAGAACGGAAAACAAAGACAGCAGCAGCGAGCGCACGTCCCACAAGCCTGGCCCACATTTCCTGAGTCCCACCGACACGTGGGCGGGATTCAGACGCCCCCTGCAGGACGTCCCATTTTTGCTTTACACGGGGACAGTTTGACCGACCGGCTCGCAGATGGTTCTGTTGTCTGTTCCTGTGCGTGAGGGGGCGGGGTCAGATGTAGTACTCCTTCACGTTGTCCCTGACCGGGTTGTGGAGCTGCAGCTCTGTCCTGTAGTCAGGGTACACGCTGTGTCTGTGCTCCTCCTTCACGCCGCCGCCGCCGCCGCTCCGCTGGGCCTGCCGCTGCTGGTAGAGGAGGCGGCTCATCACCGCCAGGGCGCACACGGCGATGAAGACTACGGCCGTCACCACACCTGAGGGCGTGGCAGGGGAGGAGCTTTAGTTTTTCCATAAAATCATGTTCATGTTTTACATTCAATCTACCCCCCCCCCCCCCCCCCCCCCCCCGCCCCCCCCCCCCCCAGGCTGGCCCCGCCCCTTGGCTCAGCTCTCTCTGTCATAAATCTTTCTGCATTAATGCTCATCTCCTGTGTTTACTCTGTAAAATCAAACTTTATCACGGGACAGTAAAAGGCTCGTCTCAGGGTCCAGTAAAACCGTCCAATCACGGCGTCCTCTGATCCTCACATGGTCGACTCAGCACATTTTTAATCGCGTCTTTAAACCGTGAAACTAAAGTTAGATCCTCATCGCGATGAATCTGAGCGAGACGACAGACAGAGGACAGAGAGACGACAGGGACGGAGGAGGACACAGACCTGCGATCACAGCCAGGTCCTTCTGGCTGCCTCGGCCGCGCTGCTCGTCCTCCTTGTTCGCCGTCACCGCTTGATCTGGAGACAGGGGACAGACAGAGGACAGGGTGAGGACACTGACACAGGAGACACATGTCTCTGTCTGACTCGCTCTCACACATCAGCAGCTGTCCCTCTCACGTCACAGCGTCAGTCTAACAGCTGACATATTTGACCTTTAACCCTGAACCTGCTGTGAGGACACCGTGGTGGACGAGGGTCTGTACCCTGCAGCGTGTGCGAGGTGGACTCTGCCAGCGCCCCGCAGTTGGACTGGACCAGCGGCCCCCGGATGGTGACCAGCGAGCTCCCCCGGTTGGTCAGCGCCGCCTTCAGCGGGGCCACGTGGTTGAACTGCACGGACGAGAGGCAGCCGACGAAGCCTCTGGCCGCCGCCTGCGTCACCTCCTCGTCCAGGTTCTCCCTCCCTGCAGGAGGAGAGGAGCTGCGTCATCGGCCGCTCGCTGTGAGGAGGAGGACGGCGCTGGCCGAGCACTTACTGGAGACTTTGCCCAAGGTCAGGGAGCTGATTAGCATCAGCTCGGCGTCGGATGACAGCGCGTACTTTCTGTGGATGTCCTGGTCGATCTGGTTGAGTGGAGGGAAATCAAATAACAAGCCGATGACAAGAAACCTGAACCAGGCTGACACCAGCAACCCCCCCCCCCCCCCCCCCCCCCCCCCCCCCCCGGGTCATTTAGACCTCCTCCACCTCCTCCACAGATTAACATGAGGAGGAGAATAAACATGAAAAATATGACCTCACAACAAATTCAAGACCTGAAGCAAAACCACGAAAATGACACATTATAATATAATACTAATTATTTATATTTATAATTATATCTTGTTATTATATTATGCATGTTATTAGAATTAACTGAAACTAAATCAGGAAATTGATGTATCAATATTAACTAATATAATAATAATAACAATAATAATAGCAATTATTATTATTATTATTCTCATTACCAATAACTGAAACTAAATCATGGATTTTATATATTATATTAATATGAATGAATTGTATTGATAAGTATATATTATTTTATTATTTTAAAAATCAACCTGCTAATTAATCTATAAATAGTCAAAATGTGGACAGCCTCCCTCCGTTTGAGCGTCTGACCTCAGCTGGACGCACAACACGTCCCCGGGGTCCAGACTGGAACCCACCTGGACGTAGAGGTTCTTGCCGACGCGGTGGATGCGGATGCGATGCAGTCGCCCGTCGGCCAGGTTGCTGAGGACGGGGCTGAACACGTCTGGACCGCGCTCCGTCTGCAGGTGATACCAGATCTGCAGGCTCCCTGCAAACAGCAGGAGGTTCAGCTGCACGAGGTACTCTGCAGTACTGCTACTGCACTCACATACTCGCACACTGACACTGGAAATAGAAGCCTGGCTATTTCTAAACTTCTTCCAGAGACAAATATTTATCTCCCAGCTCCTCACTCCCACACTGAGCGAGTCAATATGTGCTCGCCGCCCACACACACACACACAGCTGGCTCAGCACTCCAGCTCCTCGTCTGTAGGTGAGGGGCTGCGTGTTGTGATTCATCGGGCGCTTGTCCCCTCGGTGCGTGCAGGGACCCGGGAGCGTTGGCGTTTCAGAGCGTCGGGGCGCCGGCGAGCAGCTCAGGTGTCACCGGCCGCCAAACGGCAAAGTTTGGAAACAGCTCAAAGGCGCCGGGCGCCGACCTTTCAGGCTTGTCTCGCGTCGATAGCAGGAAGAGAACGGCAGCGAGAGCTTGACCTGACGGGACGACCTTTACTGACGACCTGACGCCAGTTTCTTTAACGGACGCTTGAGTCTAAATAAATAAACTGTCAGAGACGCTCCTACGATAATTAGTTCATTAGCAAGATGAAGGAAAATAAAATAAAATAAAATGTGATATTCATCCAGAGAAGGTGCTCTGAGTGTGCACGCTGCTTTCTAGATTACAGCTGTGTGCCATTAATGTTATCTGCCCTCATACGTGTGTGTGTGTGTGTGTGTGTTAACTCTGACAAAGACTCTTCGTGCTGTTCGTCGTCTCTCAGACTGAAGAGGAGCGGAGCTGCGGGGGCGGCTCCAGGAATATAAACAGTGTGTGTGATCCTCAGCTGTCGGCACTGAAACACACACACACACACACACACACACACACACACACAGATCCCTGCGAGCTTTCAGAGCAGGACTTTCTGGTTAGTTCCCTCTCATTTAACTGGATTCCATCTCTCTGGTTCTGAGGTGGGAACCAGTCTGCTCTGGAATGATGGGAGGTGACCACCGGCCAGCTGAGGGACCCGCCCCCACCCGCCACGTTCATGTCTCAGGTTACAGCAGATTGTAATAACTCAGGATTTTTAAACCCATTGGTGCGACTCCAACTAACCAGAATAACTGATGAGTGTGAGAGCAGACGGTCTCCCTCAGAATGACAGAACCGGGGGGGGGGGTGTATAAATACGTCCACGTACCGTTCTTCGCCAGGATGACGGCGATGTACTGGTGGCTGAAGGTGCTGACGGTCAGCAGCATGGCCGGCCGCTGCGCCGTGACGAAGCTGAACGCCACGTCCTCGCGGGCGCGGCTGCTGCTCTCCGTGGAAACGCTGGTGGCCTGCGAGCTCCGGTTCTGCATCACCGAGAACGGCTCCTGGAAGGTGTAGGTCACCGAGGAGTCTCTGTCGAAGGACACCGACACCTCTGCATGCACACACACACACACACACACACGGGCTCAGAGCAGGAAGCTGCTGATGGCGACAGCAGATGAAGAGATAAAGCCGAGCTCTCCCTCGGCTGGAGATCCAGTTTCCATCAGCGCTCTTAATGTGAAGGGATTCGATGGAGCGGCGGCCCGTGACCAGGAGAGCGCACGTGCACGCTGGCGGCTTCCTCCGGAGGGGGTCTGAGCCGAGACGGGACGAGAAGGAGCTCCTGCTCCCTCAGGGAGGAGCCGCTGAGCTCTGTTAGCCCTTAAGGGGCCGAGGTCGCGACCCGAGCCCAGATAAGTGGCGGAGAGTGTGTGGAACAATCTGCTCAGACCTTATCAGGCGGGCCGGACCATGAGGGCGGCCTCGGGGGGGCGATAACGCGGAGCGGCTCATTCAAAATGCATTAATGAATATTTCTGACATTAGCATTAAACACAACCGTGAGCATGGCGCCAGGCGCCGCTGGGGGATGGGGCCCGCCGGGTCAACCCCTGGCGCCGCCCCTCAGCACAACGCTGAACCGTGCGCTGGCCTCGTGCATGTTAATGCATGGATTTAAATCTGGAATCTATTCTGAACGCCAGCAGAGGCGTGGCCTGTCTGCACCGCAGGAAGGAAACGTGTCAGTCGTTCACAGCCACAGGCGGGTCAAAGGTTAAATCCCAACTCACTTAAACTTTTTAAAATGAGTTTCTGAAGCTGGAGGAACCGAAAGACGATCGAGCGTCCAACCGGCCCAGAGGACGCCGCCACAGCTCCTCGCAGACAGACGCTGAGTTCAAAGCGTGTGAAAACACTTTCTTCTTCTTTCCTGGGGTTAATGGACGGACCCGGTTACACCGGCGCCTCTTCACACGCTCTCAGATGAAGGCGCCGCCGCTTCCACCGGAGCAGATAATCTCAGGGCTGCACGCCGCGTGTCGACACGAGTGTCCGGCTCGCACGCTGAATAAATCAGAGGACAGGGGGACAGGGAGACAGCCTCCTCCGTGTGGCCAGGACTCGAACCAACGCACAGCCGGGATGGAAACACGGAGGAGGAGCAGCTCTCATCCACACCTCACGTTTGTGTTCTCGCTTCACGGCGTCATTTTCTAACATTCAGAGCAGAAGCCCCGCCTCCTCCTCCCCTCGTGTGCTCGCACGCTGCTGCAGGTCGTTGGGTCATTGGATCACGCTCTAACGGGACAACCTCGGCGTGATCAGAATTCATCCATTAAAAGACTCGGGGCGCCACACAGGGGGCGGGACTCACCTTGGTTGCAGGCGGTTCCCCCGTAGGCGGACAGCGAGCAGTCGCAGACGTAGCCGTTGCTCTTCTCGACGCAGCGCCCTCTGTTGTGGCACAGGCTGCTGGAGCCGCTGCAGTAGCCGGGGCAGCCGGAGCTGACGCCGGGCGTCATCCTGGCCCTCTCCTCCAGGTCCAAGCCCACGCCGTTGACCGTCAGCGTCCTGATGCAGCCCAGGAAGCCCCTCTGCAGGGACGCCGTCCCCCCTGCGGAGACACATGACGGCGAGCGGCGACTTAATTCCAGCGTGCGTGGACACGTGGCGACAGGAGACGACAGATGGGACAAGCACTACCCATGATGCACTGAGGCGGCGAGTTTCCTGAAACAAACGTGTGTCAGTTTGAATGCCGTGTGGGCGGGATTCTAATTTCTGAAACTCGGTCCCCTCCCATGATTCCCTGGGGCTCCCTGGCGTCTGTCGTGTGATCAGCCCCTGCGTCCTGCGTCAGTAACGTCCTCGTCCGAAACGTCCTGGAACCTGGAAGCCAGGGAGCGAGGGGGCGGGGCTGGGCCGCCTGCCGGAGTAATTACAGGGAAATGAGACACAAATCAGGAGGGACGAGGCGCCGCGGCGGCCTCCTCGTCCTGGTGAATTACTCAGTGAGACATGTCCAGAGGACAAACGGAGACAGCGTTTAGACAGCGGAGACTTGAAACCATTAAAGCCAGCAGAGTCACATGATCATTTCATTCCTTCGACCAAATGACGCAGTGGGAGGGGGGGGTGGGGGGCTGGAGTGTTATTAAGGAGACACATTAAAGTGTCAGAGGGGGGAGGGGGGGTCATAATGAAAAACAATAAAAGAAATGAGCTGTAAATCTGTGTGAACGCAATCGTCGCAGTTACTGTTGGCTCTAATTATTTCCTGAGGGGACACAGTCCCACTGCATTACGGGGGACGGGGACAAATGAGACGGCCGTGTCTTTTTCTTCTTAATTAGACGAGTGCACAGATAGTTGATGTGGTACTTGTTTGGACTGTACTTCATCTACTGTTTCCCCTCATTACCCAGGATGCTCAGCGTCTGTGATTCACCTGCTCCACCGGCAGCTCCCTGAGATCCTAAAACCAGCTGCTCCAGAAAAGTCTCACAGTTCTTTCCTGTCACCCCTTCAGAATAAAAGCTCTCAGTCAGGATTGACGTGAAGTAGTGACGTCACATTTCAGCACAAAGGATTGTGGGAGGGGAGCGGCGTCGGCGAGCTTCACTGACTTGTCGTGTGGGTTGGAACTGAAGGGAGGAGTCAGATTCTACCTGAGGGGGAGGAGTCTGCAGGAGGCGGGCCTTACCGATGAACAGCTGGCTGCTGAGCCGCAGGCGCAGGTGTCCGTCGGCCGGCGCCTCCAGGAAGCGCAGGGGCAGCTGGTCGACCTGCAGCGAGGCCTCGCGCACGTTCCGCTCCGCCCTCACGTAGTGCCACTGCCTGTCATTCAGGGGCAGGTGGGACTTGACGGACAGCAGCGCCGGGCCGTTCCCCACATCAAAGGAGAACGTCACCACCGAGGGAGCTGCGCGCACACACACACACACACACACACACACACAGACGTGACCCAGGGTATTTCATGGCGTCCGTCCCGCTCTGATGCAACGTGATACGATGCCGCTGGGAACCCGATGACCCGCAGAGATTTGTGAGGGCTCGGCTGACAGCTTGTCAATACTTCACAGCGCCTGTGATACTGCAGTAATACACGATGCTACAGATGGACAAAACGCTCAGGAATGAACTACTTCTTTCCAGACGACCTGCAGCTGTTAACTGGTGCACGTGGAAACAAGCCCCTCCCTGATGAGGAGCAGCCTAAAAGAAGCTGGAATCATGAGGCTTTCAGCCGCGCCGGCGCCGAGCACGGAAACGCTTTTAACGCTGTCACGCTGGGCGGACCTGACACTCGGCTTCTCGTCAGCTACAGTACGGCGAAGGAAAAAGCCCCCGACGGCCCCGGCGTGCACGTGCAGCTCTGACTCACAGCTCAGCTCCACTCTGATGAAGTCTTTGAGGCCCAGGTTCTCCAGGAAGACTCCTGAGGGGGCGCTGGTCTTGAAGTAGAAGGAGATGTCAGAGGAGAGCTCCGCCTGCAGGGTGGGGAAGTACAGGTAGGACGACTCCTGGTAGAAGGACGCCGCGTTCCAGATGGACTCTGGCAGGGGGACAGACAACAGAGCGGGTGAGAGGACAGAGCATCTGGACACGCTCAGGCGCTGCTGGTTCAGAGGAGCTAGAACTAAAAAGAGATTAGATTCCACTTCTTCACAAATGAGCCGAAAGGTTCCTCTCGCGCTGACGCGCGCTGGAAGCTGTGATCTCCTGTGTGAGACACTCTGTCCACGCGTCCATCGGTCTCCTCGCTGAAGCACAGCTGTTACCGTGGGAACCGCAACGCAGACAGACGACGGTTTTCATCTCTGAGCAGAGTTTCCTGTTCGATCTGAGATGTGCACGGCTCAGTTGAAACACGTGTGCACGGATGTGCGGAGGAGGACACACGTCCCGCCTCCCTGCGGCTCGTGAAGCCCAGAACATGAATTAGAGAGTCAATCGGCCTGATCGTCAGACGGATTTGTTTGTTAGCGCCAGGCGTGATTTTATCGTGAGTACTGTGCGGTTTCGGTGTCATGACGTCATCACGTGTCAAATCAGGGAGGAAGAACTCGTCATGTAAGTTCCTCACAGGAAGTCGTTAGTTTCCTCTGAGCCGCGTTTGGCTGCAGACGAGCTGATCCATCTGCAGCCAAACGCGGCGGCGCCGGCACTGAGCTGATCACCTACTGTCTCCATAACAACGCAGCGGGCCGGCGTGGTAGACGGCCCTGGAGCCCGTTCTGTTGGTGTCCCCGATGACGACCTGGCGGACGGGGAGGTGGTCTTTATAGGAGAGGATCCCCGTGTCATTAGCCCTGCGACACACACACACACAGAGGAACAAATGAATAGGCGTGCAGCGCCCCGGAGGGCCGGCGCCGTGATGGGGTCCAGATAGAGGCGTCCATTGCTCTGCAGCAGCACAGAGTAAACACATTACAAAGAGGCAATCTGTCTCCATGCAGCTCCAGTGGATTAACTCACAGAAAGCTGCGTCTTAATTGTAATATTTCTGACGTGCGTGTAATTAATGAGACACTGGTCTGTGCAAAGGAGCTGGAAACATCGCAGGGAGGAGCATTACATGAATAAACATGGAAGTGGTTCTGCTCTCCGAGGACGCAGGAAGGTGCGGGAGGAAAACGCTACAGCAGGTCTGAGCGGCCCCTGGGGGCCCCGAGAGAGACATTTACTCTGAGCTCACAACACGGCGCCGTTTATATCTGTGTTTTTAATTTAGGACCGGTTTTAATTCATTACAACATTTCCTGCCACCTCCGGGTAAATGATCCAGAAAAGTGAGACCACGTGACCCAAGAGCTTTTCACAATAAGACTCCGTCTTTGCTCTTTATCCAAGCGTGTTAATTGACAATTAGCAGCTCACGCTAAGATGAGTGTGACGGAGATCTGCACAGTTCCGTGAATCTTCGCCGCTGGAGGTCGTAATTCAACTTTATGCTCCTCGTTAGGCTCGTCTCCTCTGATGTTCATACGATGCCGTGTCCAATGGAAGGAGGGGTCATGGCGTCACTCACCATGCGTCCGAGTCGGCGTCACAGTTGCAGAAGAAGTTCATGTCGATGCAGTTCTCCTCCAGGCTGCAGGAGCACTGCTGCACCCCGGGCAGGAAGCCTCCCCAGTAGCTCCTCCTCTCTCCTTCGCGGTCCAGCCACCAGGACAGCGGACTTCCATCTGGAACAACACATGGGTCCCGACAGTCAGCCGCCGCCGCCGTCACGGCCACGGCCCGCTGCCTGCGGGGCCGCCGCTGCAGCTCAACTGGGTCAAGGTCATGATCTATTTCTGGAGCATTTCATTATTTTGCTTCACTGGATTTATTCTAAAATCCAAGAGCAGGAAATATCTGCAGGCAAACTGAGCCCCAAAACAAATAAATATACTTTCAAGATAACGCAGTGAGAAAATCCGGTTGTTCCGGCAGCAGCTGAGCTTTACGTAACACAAGGAGTGAACGACAAAAAAACAATCTGCATGATTAAAATGTTTTGGGTCTGCAGATCAAGAACGAACCAAGAGAGAAGAGGAGACACAGGCAAAGGATTTCAGTCATGGGCCATTTGATTTAGGGGTAAATAACGTGCATTCATTTTCTCTTTATGCTGTCAAATATCAAGCGTCTATTTCTGTGTTTGTTCCTAAAGGTTCGATGACAACATGTCAGAAGTATTTCTACATTTATATATTTATACTGTAACTGCTTTCCGGGCCCTAAATTCCACACTGGTCGAGCTCTAATTCACATCCATAATCAAAAGATATGAAAGTCAAAGGCTTAAATCCAAATCATTTGTCGAACCTAAATCAAGGTTGACATTTCACAGTAAACATAATGAAACGTAACGAGGGATAAAAACGAAGAGGGAGCGAGCGCAGTGAACAACCGCCGGAGAAAAAGCGGATTCGCTTTCAGAGCCGTTAATTCCTGATAAATCATTTCAATGAACCCGTCTCCTCATGAATTATGCACACTGAACTTTAACCGAATGGGCAATTTTCTTCATTGCATAAATGTGTTTGTTTTGATTCCCCGCTCGCGTTTCGCGATAACGCTCCTGCGAGCGTCACAACGGCACAATTCATTACCTCCACTCTGAGGTTAAGTGGTCCGGCTGCAGTCATCTGTCACACAGCGTGATCCCCCCCCTACAGCTGCATTACACACTGCTTCCATGTATGGAGACACACGCCACGGCTGCACATTATTTCCATATTACTGTCTGCATGAGCAGCGTCATGCAGAACCTTTGACAAATACAGAGAATTAGAGACAAAATTCTTGGGCCGATACAGACGACGGCATTTATTCTGAAGCTTTTCTTCCGGGTGATTTGCAGTCAGAGCTCAGAGAGACTAATGCCGGCTGATCACCGTGGGATTATGGGAAGGAATTTGGGGGCGGTGAGCGGCCTCTTGACAATCGGGGGGGGGGGTTGCTGATCAGATCATCTGGTCAAACGATCGTGTCGTGTGACGGTTTTACAGGAATAATCTGTCCCTGCCTCCACCAGCTCCTCGCCAATTTCAAATCGGGGACACCGGCTAACGATGGTGGGATGGAACCCACGACAGCCAATCAGAGCGAGCGGCTCTGAGCTGAGTTCCATTAATTCAGGCAGCGAGAGACGAAGGATCAGTTAGCGCAGATACAAAAACATTCCAGTCGCCGCCTCCTCCCCACACAGATCTGTGACCGGCGCTCCGGTCCCGCCGGGCGTCTCTAAGCCCCGGCCGCCGGTCAGGTGGCCGATGGCGGCACGCTGCGGATTTTAATGACGGTTTTCAAATGCCAGGCTGCGTCGGCTTCATACACATGAAACAAACAACAACAACGACAACACACTGCACCAGATAAAAATACATCTGCAGAAATAACAAGCGCAGGAGCGGCGCCGAGGAGGAGCCATGAAAGGAGACGCAGACTGATAACGAGCAGGTGGAGTCAGAGACACGTGTTCTGTGGCCGATCATTCGTTTGGCCGTGCCGTCGCCAGGAACGCAGCTCTGTGCGCAGACACCTTCCACCGCTCCGTCCTGTCTGTCCTCCGACAGCGGCGGCGGTGGCGTCTCCACGCCACCAGAGCCTGTTTTCTGCCTCTCTTTGAAGTCTGCGTGATAATGAACTTGTTTGTTTGCACGCGTGGCGCCGAGGGAGGAGGCGGGAACTGGGACATCATGAATGTTTCATGATTTAAGAGCAAATGTTGGGATGTTTGGGACGACAAAGGTGCAAGAGCCGCTCGAGATGACAGCACGCCGGAGAGACTGAGGCCGCCTCGCCACTTTAATGTGAGAACACAACAAGGCGAGCGAGGCAGGGGGGCGGCGGCTCCCAGCGTAACACAACAATAAACAGCCGGATTTTAAACTGTCACAACGACCGCTCCCCCGACGCGGCAAACTCACACAACTGCCACGACGAGGCCGCGTCCGGCGCCGCCTCAATGAGTGATGGAGACGGCTCAACTCCTGCCCAATAACACGCTGACGGCATCTGGCGTGTTGGGTGTGGGAATGAAGATGGACGACTTCAGAAAGCAGGCCAAAGTGGCTTGGCTGCGAGCGCCGCCATCTTGCGCTCGGTCACGCGCACTCGAAATGGAAATGAAAAGAACAGCAACAGCGTACCTTTAGTGTTGAAGAGGCGGGACTTCCTGCAGGCGTACACCATCTCCTGCTGGCACTGTTCCGACCCCGACACGATGGCGCGCAGCTGCTCCGTGGACGCGCTGTAGTTGAAGGTCATGACGTGAGGTTTCTGAGGGGAGGAGCTCTGCACGGTGACCGGGGCTGAGACGTTGTGGGTCACCACCGTCCACACCTTCTCTTCTGGAAGACAGAGGCCACGCCGTTAGCACGAATCAGCTGGCCCCGCCCCCTCCTCTGATCCTGAACCATCATAGAATCTGACCCCGTCAGCTAACACGGAGGAGGCGTGAGTCATGGTTACTCCAGCGTTCAGCGTTTGGCCGCTTCCTCGCAGACGGCGTGCGTTCTTGGCCGAGCCGCCCGCTCAGCGCTGGGAACGGCCGATAAAAAAAGCTCGCTGGATGTATTCAGGCTGGGGAATTAAAACCTGCAGCGGCCCCAAAACACACCGTGAGCCATTCCACGTGCATAATGTTCCCTCCAACCAGACGAGGACTCCATCTTATTTCCGTCCTCGCTCAATATTCATTATGTGGGTTCTGTTTGCCTGCGAGGAAATCCCTCCCGCCTCTTGATTGATTATTCACATCAGGGCGCGGGGCTTACAGTTATTTACATCTCTAATAGATTCTGTAATTGAGGTCAAGCTGAGGCATCACTGCTGTGGGGGGGGGGTTAGAACCCGTCCGCCGTGATGACACGACCGTCACGTTAGCGGCTGACAGCCGACGGACAGAAGCTGTCCAACCTGTGGCGTCCCCCGCCCCCTGTCCGTCAAACGCCACGTCTCTGGAGGCCGTTCATGATCCACGCTGATCACAGGCTTCCACAGAGGGAGGCGGGGCTCCCAGGGGGAGGCACCATAAACGAAGGTAAAATATAAATAGAAATGTTTTCAAATAGAAAATCATCCTGTCTCTCAGGGACGATGAGTCCACACCTAAACATCCACGGCTCCATCACATCGTCCTGCAGGGGACGAGCCCGAGGAGCAGGAGGCTCCTGCAGACCCCTGGGAGTCCGATGGGAGTTGCTTTCAGATGTTTGTTCTGTTCCTAACGATTTTATCGACGGCTCCTCGTCTCCTCCTTCAGAGGGAGGTCAATGATTTGTCCTGGAGCAACTGTATTCCTCCACTCAAATCTCACACACACACTCACACACACGAAGCCAAGCACCACAGGTGGAGCCTCAGGTCCATGTAAAACAGACAGAATAATAATAAGTGTTGTGGGGGATTAGCCTCCAGAGCTTCTCTGACACATTAGGAGGGAGGGGAGGGGTACAGAATCATCCAAGAGAGGTTACAGACGTGAGGGGGGGTGGCTCAGGCAGTGAAACAACACAGAGAAACCAAAGGTGAAAGGGCAGGGGCGGCGCTGAGCTCACCTGTCATGTTGCAGTACACCTGTGTGGGCCCCAGGGGGCCACTCCCATCTGGATCTATGGAGTAGTAGCCCGAGGAGCTGCCAATCATCTTGTAGGCCTCACAGGACGACTCGTAGATGGCTGAGAGCAAGGGGGAGGGCAGAAACCAGTCATGGCTGTTCTCACAGTGTAATACTGCAATACTGTAATACTGCAAAAACCCCACATAATAAAGTCATCACAGATCAGGTTGTAGCCATGAAGTACACAAAACAGAACTAATACAGAGTGTGTCATGGAATCGTGATGCTGCTGTTTACCCAGGGTTCACTCTGCTCTTTCTTCGTAATCCTCTAACATCATCTTATTTTCGTGCCGTTTCCACGGCGACCAGCTGCCAGGCTTCTCCAGCCCAGGACGTACAGCTGATCCTCCGACAGGTTAATTATCTTGTTAGCTCAGAGCCGCTCTCTCCCTCTGTCGGCTCTTTGGAGACACTTGGTTCCAAACGGCCTCTCGCTGGTGAACGATTTTTAATTCAGCAGATGCTGTTTTCTGTCACGACCCCTCTGACACACACCAGAACAACAACAGAGCGTGTGAACCGCTCGTGAGGATTCTGGGGCAGGGCCGCTCTCACGGGCCCCTCCTCCTCCTCCTGTGGGAGGCCCAGAGGGGAGAGAACCTGCAGCCATCGGAGCGGGAACAGCAGCGATCATTGTGAGGTCACGTCAGGTCGGAGCGCGACACGTTTTTTTTTTTTTTGCTCCTCGAGACAGAGAGCGGCGCAGAATCAAATGACACAGCTCAGTAGACCTCGAACGAACGGGGAGGGGCCGAGGCTGTAACGGCAGCGCTGAGACAAGGTGGCGAAATGAACTTGGGACGAATTGCTCACAGTTGTGACAGGTGGCGCCGGAGTAGCCCGTCCCCGAGCAGTCGCAGGAGAAGGAGCTCCACGTCTGAGCGCAGCGGCCGCCGTGCTCGCACAGGTTTGGCAGGCACCTGCAGGGACACGGGGATTAGATTAGATTAGATTAGATTAGATTAGATGGTGGGATCAGCGTCAACAGCAGGGGCTGAGTCAGGGGTCGGCTGTCATTCATAATTATTACACAATCAGTGACCAAGGAGCTCATGGTGTGATGTGGCTCCTCCCCTCAGAGGAACCCCCACGCTGTCAGATCTCAGACTCCTCCCCTCCAGCTCCGTGGATGAGCCGCAAGGAAACGGCGGACGGCTGCTCTCAGACCAGCGTTCTGGGAATCCTTCAATGACTGTGGCGAGAACAGAAGCCGCCCCGAGGGGGAGCGAAATGAATCGATGGACGATGGAGTGGATTCAAAGAATAATAATGTCGTGGCGCCACGAAGGGAACGTCAGCGTGAGGAGAAATGACAGAAAGAAAACCAACCTGTCTGCATCAGGCTTCAGTGGAAAACTCGTCTTTTGTTAGTGTTTACAAAGCTGATCTTTTATTTATCAGCTAAGCGAGACCCCTGTTCGCCGCCCGCTTTCTTCTTTTGTCTCCTGTTATGAACACCAGCTTTTGAACTCGCCCAGAGAGAATAATTTGCTGTTGATTCATGTTCTGTGAAGCGACATTAAAAATCCAGAGTGGCTGTGAAATCGCTGCGTGTCGCGCTGCGCCCTCGTCTGAGCGCGTGCAAAAGCTGACACACGGAGGTGTTTGTCTAAAAATAAAAGCATTACTGTCACCTTCAGACGAGAATGCCCGTTAATGGGATTTCACCACAATGAGCGCTTCACAGAAATTTTCAAACGGCACTTTTCTGATTAATAGTCCCTTCCTCAAGCCTCCTCCAGTTTCAGCTAATTGCGCGGCTTCCGCGCGTGCATCTATAATTTCATACACTTTCATCTCTCACCTATTAACTGCGGTGGAGTGGAGTGGGCCGGCCGCAGCTCAGATAAGGTTGCACCCACTGGTTTAATTACCATCAAGCTATTTTCTGTTCCAGTGTTCACGGGCGCCCGTCCGGGTCATGAAATTACAGCAGCCGCCGCGCCCAGCTGCACGCTGACGGAAAATTAACTCGTGCGATTTAATTACACACGAAGAAAAGGAAATTAACGGAGATAAGCTAATTTTCTCACCCGCCCGGGTCGTTAATATGCAACAGTCGCCTCGAGGCAATAAACACAACATCATGTCACATGACACGTCATCCATCTTTGACTCCACGACGCTTTACTCCTCCTCTGGACCTGAGTCAAAGACGCTACTGTGATGCTGGAAAGGAAAAAATGAACTCAAGGCAGCTGACGATATGTTAGTGCTAGAGTTGGTTCTAATCCCACTCTTCCTCAGAACTGGTTCTAGGCACCGGACTAGGCACTAGCCTGGAACTAGCACTAGCCCCGGCTCGGCAGCGAAGCCCTGTGAGTGTCGCCATGTCGTCATCATCGCGTGAACACACCTGACATGTTGACTTCGTGAGATGGTCATGAGTTCACGTGGTGTTTTTTTAAACCATCTGAGTTCCAGCTTCTGTAAAAATACCTCGTTGCCCTCGTTTAGCGCACGTTACGCTTCAGGGTTAAATGACACCGAAGGTGTGAGGGGAAAATAAAAACGTGTCAGATTCAGTCTTTGTGTCGTTTCCCACAGTGCAACACTTCACCTACTGACGCGACAGACTGGCAGCGCCGCGGTGTTTGCGTTTCCTACGACAGCGAACAATCTGGCCTTGAAAAGGTACTTTGAAATCTGACAGAGGAGCAAGTCTCCTCGGGGCAAGTACACGGATAAAAATGGCAGCTCGCATGTTTGTCTCGTCACTTTAAATGTCCCGAGCCACAGGCAGACATCCAGCGAGCCGGTGGGTCGGCCGTGGCGTGCGCGGCGCCCGCAGCTGCGCGGGGTAATGAGGGATAGTGCGCCACACAGGACAGAGGGAAGCAGCTTGTTAGCATAGCCCTCTGCCAGAGAAGGTGTTACTGGGATTCTGTTGCAATTTAATTGGATGATCCTGTCAGCATGTTTGTCTCCACGGGACAAGATGTCAGTGACACGCCGCCGTCCTCAAATTAACCACGCGGGCAGGAATGACGCCGCTCCCGTTTCATCTGTCGTCACCGAGCTCTCTGAGTCGTCCAATTAAAGACGGCGTAAACAAGACATCGCCTCACCTGTCCCTCATGTTGCACGTGTCGAACTGAAGCTCGTTGTAATTTCCCAGCAGTCCTTGCTGCACGTGGCTGAGGTTCAGCGGCTGGCCGTTCAGGAACATCAGTCGCATGCAGCCCTGGAAGGACGGCGCCGGGCCGTGGCAGTCGGGGGCGGGGCAGCCTAGACGGGGACAAGACAGGATGGACAACCAACACAGACCTCAGGACACGAGCAGGTTCTTTTGTATCAACAGCCTCCAGTCACATATTTACACAGACCTCCAAAGTGCAGCGCTCCTCGGGCCTCCACCTGCTCCCACAGCTCGGTGGAGGGGTACGGCTGTCCGTCCACAGTCACAGAGACCTGCAGGTCCCTGGTGTCCACGCTGACCGAGTGCCACAGGCCGTCGCTGACCCTGAGACCTGAGGGGGACACGAGACGGGTTCAGACACAAAGTTATCTCTGTGTGTTCTGTGCTTCCTGTTCCCAGCTGCCGCCACCGCCACCACCGCCACCACCGCCACCGCCACCACCGCCACCAGCGCCACCGCCACCACCGCCACCAGCGCCACCGCCACCGCCGCATCACAGACCTCAGCGTGTTTAATCAGAGACACACGGATTGATTCTGATTCTCTTCTGTGGAAAACCTCATTCCCGCTCAGCACAGTTTTTATCTCACGCAGTCAAACTGAGCCTCTTCAAACACTCACACACACACACACACACGCGCTCTGCTGCATATTTTATCGTCCGGCTGCAGTCGGCCTGTAAATGAGAACCGTCGTTGGGAACAAATGACTGTGCGTGTTAAACTCACCTGCTCCAATCTGTTATTTCACCTGGGATGACTGAGAGCGTGCACGTGATGCGTGCATGTGGAATAAGACCTGCTGCTACATGACAGTAACCATGGTAACAACACATTTTAATAATAAAAATATTCATGTATTTAATGTCAAATAATGCTGAATACATAATGTTTGTAATTATTCCTCCTGTACTATAAAATATTTCATAATTATTAATTTACAGTACTGTATAAGGAAAACTGAAAATACTACTACATCATAATTGCCATCATATAATATTCAATAATATAAGCAGCAGGAATAATATCTATAGGTCAAGTCTGTAGATTGTGGTTAATTTAAAAAATGACCTAATGTGTTTGACGTTCGACCCTGAGGAACCAGAGCGAAGCAGAAATGGTTTCCAGTCATTTGGCGTGATAATCCGGCCCCGCCCCCGCCCTGAAACGCTCACATGACCTAATGTGGCCGAGATGCAGCGGTCAGGAAAACAACATCATTATTTCAGCGGCGACTTGAAACGACGGAGCCACACCCCCCACCGCGCCGACTGCTCCCCGGCTACATTTGCATCCAAATTGAGCGGCGTGCGCCGAGGCTCGGGCGCCGAGCGGCGTGCACCCTGGGAGTGATTTTAGTTAGTCCAAAATGAGACGTGTCCAAGCTCCTGGGAGAAGTTGAGATTTTCACACAGTCCACTGACGCCTGTCGCTTACAGCAGAACCTTTTATCCCACGAGCCGGCGAGCGCCCGGGGCCTTTTTCTCCGCTCCATTGACCGCTGCACGGGATAAACAGCGCGGCCGCCAGGGACTGCAAGCGCCATCGCAGGAAGCTTCCTGCTCGCCCCTCCAGCAGCTCATATATATCTCATGATCCGCTCGCTGCCGGTGTCCTCGCTCGGCCCGGCCACGCGTGTTCTCCATCACAGCCGTGATCTGCTGCTGTCATGAGGCCACGCCTCCTGCAGGGTCACGCCACCGCAGCGACCTCCGGCTCCCCCGGCTGCGACCGACCCGGCAGCTCAGGGAGCCGAACCCGTCGCGAGCATGTTGTCTTAAACGTAAACAACGCAGGAACATTTGTCATGAAACAGACGCTGAGTAACTCGATTCTCTCTAAAGTTGTGTGACTGTGCTGCAGCAGCGTCGGGGGATTAATGACACGAGGGGACTAAGCGCTGCCGCAGAGTAAAGAGGCGCCAACAGGTTCCTGTTTAAACCGAGCGCGACCTCGGCCCCGGCGCCGTGGTCCGCCCGGCCTAGCCGCTCGGCTCTCACTGTTTGTTTTGAGTCAGCGCATCCATCACAGGGAGGCAGCCTCGCTCACCTCCTCCTCACGCTCCACCGGCGGCCCGGTGCACCATGGGAGCCCCCACCCCGCACTGCGCGCTCGCTGAGGACGAGCCGGCGTCTTACACACATTTGCAGACACGATTGCGGGGATTATCTCTGGGTGCGTTTAAAATGTTAATGGCCTCCGTGGTGGGCGGCTACATTAGCTTCCCCTGAATTTGTAACCCAGATGCTATCGGCGCTGCTCGATAATAATTTCAGCGCGACCTCCAAACATCCACCGAGGAGGACGGCGAATAAACAGATAAACGCCCAAATTAGCCAAGACGTCGATTCATATCGAGGCGAAGGCAGATTACATCTCTCTCTCTCTGTTAAATTAATTTGAGGCGAAACTTTCACACGCCCACTGCGGGTGGCGCCACTCGGCCCGGAGATCATTTCATTCTGGAGGTAAATGATACAAAGAACGCGCTCCCTCTGTCTGTATCCCCCTGCAGCGCTTCCTGGAACTCTGGCTGCACCAGCCAATCACGGCTCTCCGTCTTATCTCGGCCGATTCTGTCCCTGCGAGAAAATAAACTGCTCATTGAGGACAAAGGTGATGGAGTCGGGCGAAGGAAATTACCGGCGGCGCTCAGCGTGCCGTGTCTCCACATTCCGGATTAGTGTGAGTGACGCCGTCTGTCTTCGTCCGCCCGTCGCGCTCTGGGGTCGACGCGCTCGCAGCTGCATCTCAGGCTCCGACGAGCAAGAACTTAAAAAATGCACATGTATTATCATCCGAGGTCAAGTTTTAAGGATGTGGCTCATTTGTGTTTTTCAGATGGAAAAAGTTTTTGCAGAAAGAGTGAAAACGCTTAAAGTAAAAGGAGCTCGTCTCCCCACAGAGAGCGACCTGCTCCCACCGCCGCCATGCCGCCGCGTACAACAACACTGACGTACGAATAATATGACGACGAAAGAATCTGTCTATCTATAATGCAGCAGCATCCAGCTGGCCAATCCGAACAGACAGAGGCTGAAAGAGGAGCAGCAGCGTTGGTCCGACAGAAGCTCCCTGATGACGTCACTGAGCAGTTCATGCAGCCACGGGTCAGTGCGGCCTGTGTGTGTGTGTGTGTGTGTGTGTGTGTGTGTGTGCGTGCACTGACCCGTGGACACCTCTGACCTCTGCTGTCCTGAGCTGTGGAGGCTCAGGCGCAGGCGGCCGCTGCTGATCTGCAGCTCCAGCCTCTGGGGCTCCGGGTGCAGCGCCACGGACATCAGCAGCCCGTCTGGGTTCCACGTCCTGAACTGGAAGCGCACGGAGAAGCCGGCGGCGGCAGATGCCGCTGACGGAAGCGACAGGAAGCTGCTGCCGGAGCTCAGGAAAGTGCACGCCGCCAGCTGGGGCTGCGAGCACGAGAAGGTCACGTTGCCCTGGAGGATGACAAAGCCAAGGACGCGGATTTGCATGGAAGCTGCTCTCATGAGAAATTCATTGTTCTACGTCTCCACATCAATGTCACATGCGCTAAAGGGGCCAGATGGTTAAAGAGCCACGAGCAGGGCTCCGCCCCCCCGCCCCTCACAGATTACAGTCAGAACCTGGAAAATGACTTCTTTTACAAGACGTGCCGGGGACGTCCTCGTCGTCCTCTGAGTCTTTTTATATGCTTTACCGTCATCTTTGAACCTCTCGCTCTCTTCGGGCGAGAGACATTGACTCCCATTCATTTTATTTTCACGTTTCTGAGCAAAATTTTGGTGGAGATTCTTAGAAAACTCATAGCACAGCGATCGGCATGATTCCGAGCCATCGCAGCAGCCGAACGCTGCGTGCACCTGCAATGGACGACGAGGTCACACACAGAACTTCATGAAAGGATTTGTTTGGCGCCGGTGAGGTGCGGCTGCAGAGGCTGTGTTGGGTTCACATCTGTGGAGGTCACGGTCCCATAAGCAGCGGCGCCTGCAGGGCGGCGCAGAGCAATCACAGCGCTTTGACTCTCGATGCCATTCCTCCATCTACCTCAGGGAGATTGTCCCATTGAAATTCCATTACAGCGTCCATCTTGACGCCGCCTCTGTTGTCAGTAAACGCTTTTTAACACAGCAATCAGACGGTAAATGGGGGGGCCGTCTCAGGCGAGACGTGGCTCGTGGCGCTTTGGCCGAGTCTCTGAATGAATCCACTCAGGCTGAGCCTTGATGATGGAGCGGTTGAGATGGCAGAGGACGTAATGACTGTTTCCAGGTTTCACCGCCCGTCACTTCCCAAACGGAATACTTTAGAAAATCCTCTAACCCACATTAATCAGATATCAACTCAGACTTTAGCTTCCGCAGAGATGTCCGACGTTTTTTACTCGTCATCTGGCGTGAGCTAATAAAGATGGCTGACCACGGAGCTGAGTGACAGCCTCTTGATCGCCCCCTGGTGGCTGCACCGCACTTTTAATCCCCATCTCCTCCGTATTAGCAGACGGGACATGGGCCACATTCAGACACTCCACAGAGCAGACTGGATTATTGTTTGCTAACGAGCTAAGTGACGCCGCCGAGGCGCGGTGACACGGCCGTCAGCTGAGTCATCCATCTTTGTTTACAGCCGGAGCTGCAGTTTGAGCGCTAATTGGCAAACCCTAGCATGCTGCTCCCTGACCTGATCACACAAACACTCTGATGGTTAGCATGGCGGCAAACTGTCGTTAGCGCTTAGCATCAGTGTGATGACACAGAGCTACATGATTCTGCAGCCTCTGCGACACACACACACGATCAGGTTTGATTCTCTGTGAACTGAGATCTGGGTCCGACTTTTATCGACTCCTTGAGCAGCAAACTGTGATCGTTGTTTATTGTTGTTGTCTGTCGCTCGCCCGCCCTCTCCCTGTCCCTCTCTCTGGAAACACAATTAAATCCATTTTCCCTGGTTCAGAGACGTTCTGGCAGAAGGACGGGAGAATGTCTCGGGGATAGAATTTGGCTGACTCTGGATCTGCAGAGAGGCTGATCTGAGCGCAGCCTCACAGGCGGAGAGGAGGAGAAGAAACGACGCGTAGAAAAGCAAAATTAATGTTCGACAGAAGTTGATTTAACAGCTGAATATTAAACTGAGTTTCCATGACATATTCATGTGGAAAATATTGACTTATTCTATTTTCATCCGATTCTAAAGCGTGATGATCAGCAGACGTTCCCACTCACCACGCTGTGGATCTGCGGCTTGCGTCTCTTCGCCAGGTCGATGACGTTGATGCCGTTGTAGTAGAGGTTCTCCATGCAGCCGTGGAAGTTCTTCCTCAGGAAGGTGCCGGGCTTCCCGGGCAGCGGGATGCCCCCGAAGCTCAGCTGCATGGGGACAGGACACACGAGAGCTGAAGCATGGTCCAACAGCAGCCTCTATTCTGAGCCCGTGACTCACGCCGCCCACTCGCTGAGTCCGCCTGGGTCTGCGTGACCTTCTCTTTCAGCACCGGGTCCGTCTGCAGGGGGAACTTGGCCGACCTGCTCAGAACACCGAGTCCATCCAAAGCCTCTGGGTGATGCGGGCCAGCAGCTGCGAGCCGGGCCTTATCGCCGCCATCAGTGCTGCCCCGCCTCACTAATGCTCTCCTGGCTGAATGGAAGCAAATCCTTTCAGCCAGGTTCCAAAACATTTCTGAAAGCCGCCCCAGAGGAGCGGAGGCTGTTATCGCCTCGGCTCCGACATTATTCTGTCATCGCTGGAGTTCTGTTAGTCAAGGTCCGGCAGCAGCGAGCACAGCGCCACACTTTGATTCAAACGGCTTCTTTAAAGAATGGAGCCAATCCAACAGTTTTTCTAAGAACCACTGAAAACATGACCTTTAATTACTGTTGCCAGGTCCGTCAGCGCCAGAGCTGCACAATGGTTTCTCCCGGAGAAAAGAGCCACAGGACTTTTCCATTTAGATTCATCTCATTAGCCCAAAACTTTGTCTCAAGGTGGTCCAGCTGCAGTCAGGTCCAAGAAGACGGAGCCCATCAATCTGTTATACCGAATCTGATCTGTGGCGTCCTCCAAGGCTCTGCCTTGGGTCCTTTATCGCTCAGGCAAAAAGAACTAAGTAGAAACTTTCTCTAAAGCTTCTTCAGCTGAATGAAAACAAGGCGGTGGCCATTTCCTCTGACTGGCTGACGAGGGGAACATTCTGCGAGCCCTTTCCGCAAATATCAAACCTGCAGCCAGAACCGCGGCGTGATATTTGACGGTGACCTTTCATTTGCAAAACAAATCACAGCCGATAAAAATCATGTTTCCACGGGTTGAGGAGCAGCTCAGAGATCAGCTCTCCTCTGTCGGCCCGATCTGGAGAAGGTCACCCCTGCTCCCATTACAGCTCACTAACAAGATGGCGTCTCCCTCTCTGGACGTTTGACTGATCACCTTTACAGAAGCCTCCTGAGCTACACGGCTGCTCGTTGTCACGATCCTTCAGTTCAGAGCCTGGTGATGAAGATGGTGATGAAGATGACGGCCTGCACACACTGAGCGGTGCGAGCGCTGTGACTCACCTCGTAGTCCACCTCCAGCGAGTGGCCCTCCCCCCGGGTGTGGAAGTGCTGCGTGTGGGCGTCCACCGTCAGGTTGACCTGCTTGTTGAAGCGCTCGATGTGCACCGAGTGCCAGTGCTGGTCGTCCAGCAGGCTGCCCACGGTGACGGCCACGCGGCCGCCGCTGAGCCTCGGCCGGCTGTCATCTGGGGAGGAACACAAAACAAAGGATCAAAGCGGCGAGCGGCTTTACCCGCTCCCCGGGAGGAGACGGGGTCAGACGAGGAGCAAACACAGCAACACCAGTACACATCGTCTGACCCAAACCAACATATTTATCGAATGTTGCCGGCGCTCACCCAGGTTGAGGTAGAGGTCCAGTCGTCCTCGGTGAAGCTCCAGGGTGATGTAATCGCCTCTCTGGCCTTCTCCGTGCAGCAGCACGCCCTCGGCCTGGTGGCTCCTGAACCTCAGGGAGATCACGTCCTTCACCGTGGACATGGACTTCTGGTTGAACCGGTACAGCAGCGAGCTCCTGCCGTCAAAGTCTGCCACGTAGGACTCTGCAACAACACCGGTGGAAGCCCCGGTCAGAGCTCCACCCGAAGGAGAAGGAGCTGGGGTTCGCCGTGGGCCGCACCGCTGATGAACCTGCACCTGCTCGTTCTGACGCGTCGACACAGCTACGGGTTCATCAGCCTCTCTCTCTCTCTGAGTCGAGTGTTTTCCTGTGGACTCGGCGGACGAGCAGGTCCAGACATACCCAGAACAAAAGGCGGCGTACATGTTGGTTTTCTACCTGCTCACCCAACAGTAAAACCCTCCAGCGCACGCAGGCTGCTCGCCGGTTAACTCTCGGAGGGATATTCAGGGTGTTCCGCCGACCGGCTCATCTGGTTAGTGCCGCTTCATAACGTGTGGGAGAGGCGTAAGTGATTCCACATTACATGCATTTGTGCTGAGGACGGTTCAGGTTATTAATTTCACCGTGCTCCTGCAGCTCGGCGCTCAGAGGCCGCGGCCGCGCTCCGTTCCCACCAAAGACTCGCACCTGGGTTTTTAACAATAATGTTTCAGGAAATAATCATAAAAATGTTAATGTGAGAGTTTAAACTGAAACGGTTCGTTTATGGCAGCACACACACACACAGTGGAGGTACTACTTCTATTTCTACTGCAATACTTCAAGTGCTTTAAATATCGGATCAAATTCAGCTCGTTAACAAATCGCATCATGAACTGATAAAGAATTTTATAAATCACCCATGAAGAAGAACAGGATCCATGAGTTGTGCTGATGGAGGAAATAAACTGTGTGTGTGTTTGCCTCTCGCAGTCATTTTGTTCACCACGCTGGTAAAAACACGTGTCAGGGAGCTCGCTCTCACGCTGCCTGGGAGCGTGCACGTCTCTGAAATAACAGGTTATCTACATCTCAGCCGAAGCTCCTAACAACGGCGCCACCAGATGTTTCATTGCCACTGTTATTCTGGGAGATGACTGAGCCGCCTGCGCCGCAGCTGTGGCGAGAGCAGCGCTCGGCGCCGCGATGGAGCCACACTCACTGTAGGAGCAGCCGTACACCTCCACCCTGAGGCCCATCCAGCCGCTGGGGTTCCAGTCCAGAGGGACGAAGCGCAGGAAGCGCGTCCTCACGGGGTGGGACAGCTTGTTCTGGACCACGGCCTCGGAGTTCACGTTGCCCACGAACCTCTGCAGAGACACGAGACAGAGACGGTCTGTCACGACATCAGAACACTGGCCAGAGATCACCTGAAAATCAAGCTGCATTAAAACCTGAGTCCGGGAATCAGCTGACAGGCCCGAGCCTCTTCCCCTTCAACACACTGTCTGATGTAAAGTGATAAGAATCGTCATGTGGCGTGGAAACACGAGCCGCCGCTCAAACAGGTCAATGTGACCACTGAGGAAGCCGGGGGCCAATAAGAGCTGTCGTCTCGTGTTTTCTCCCCGCAGAGCCGAAAACAGAAAAAAGCCCTGAGTGATCGTGAGATGTCATTCTTCTTCTTCCCCTCCCACCCGTCCAGAATAACACCGGGGGACACGAGACGCACAGAGCGGATGACAGATGGACGCAGAGACAGAGACGAGCGTCCTCAGCTGAATGACCGATCGCCGTCCGGCTCATAGGCCATTCTGGGCAGGTGACGCGCCGGATCAATGGCTGCTCGTACTCTACCGCAAAAGGAGGAGGAGCCTGGGGACTGCACAGCATCATTAAATGCAGCGGACGCAGCTGCCCGGTGATAATCAAGGCGACGGTGTGACGGCAGCGCCTCTTATTGTGATTTATGCCTCCGCTTTTCCATTTCGAGACATTTACTGAGCGGGGGCCCCAGGGCCGGGGGCGGGGGGGGGGGGGGGGGGGGGGGGGGGGGGGGGGGGGGGGGGGGGGGGGTGAGGGGGGGTGGGACTCTTAAAACATGTACATGTACAAGCCGGGCTAATTTATACATGCAAAGCAAATTCACAGGAGGGATTAACAAACGGCAGAGGGACCGAGGAAAAGGCATTACTGCGATTACGGAGAGCGACGAGGCCCAAAAACCATAAATACTCACAGCGCTGAGGTACTCCACACAGCCCTCGGCCAGAAAATAGAAAATACTGTAGTTATTAGCGTTTTATTGGGAATCCGGTCGATGGGAACACTGAAGTGTTTCAGCATCGTTATCTGAAATATTCATAAGTGAAATGAAAGGTCAGGGGCACAGACACTCTGCAGGAAGTATTTACTCAGCCCCGACAGCCCCAGCGTGGAGGAGTCGGTAATTAAGACTTTAATGTTGCTCAGAGCTCCTCTGAGGATCTACCGTCACAGTGAGAAGAATCTGACACCAGAGATGCTCGATGAACCTGTGATGACAATAATAACGAAATAAACTAACAACTAATGACATCACGTCATGTTACTGGCTCCTGCTGTAAATAGATTTAGATATTTACAATTTTTTTATCTGATCGCTGGCACTTTTTTATTGTTTTTGTTCTGGTATCTTATTTTTAATTTTTAATTTATTTCTACATTGCGTATAGTAATAAAAGCATTCTGTTCCATTCTAATAATAATAACAACCGTGGGATGACGTTGACCTCCTCTATAAAACGCACACACACACACACACACACACAGATGACTCATTGGTATTCGGCGGTGGCTCGGAGGCGTCCTCAGAGACGTGACGCTCCGTTCTTTCCTCTCTGGAAAAACCTACGCCGGAGCTTCCTGTGTGTCCCGGCCCCTGGGCGGGGCCCTGGGGTGCAGAGGGTTTTCCAGGGGGCCGGAGGACGCCGGCTGGTTCTTATCCGCATAAACAAGCCTAACCCCACAGCGACTTCATTAGTTCTATTTGTGTGCGTGTCGGAGTGGAACAGTGGCGCCGCGCACTTCCTCTCCCCTGATGAGCTCCCCTGCGTCGCTTTGCCTTGATGTTGCGTTCAGCTCAGCCACATACGTTTATTTTAATCAGGTCACCGGGGGATGAATGGCGCCGCAGGCCCGGAGCGCAGCGCAGCAGTTTCCGTGAGGCCGGTCTCATGGCGAAGGCCGGGAGCGCACGACCTTGCCGCGAGCGGGGGCGCGGCTCCTTCGGCTGCTCCGGAACAACGATTCCCCCGTGTGAGGAAATGGAATATCCCCAGTTCACATTATCCGGCTGAAATTCAAACACTCAGAGATCCAATCAGCACGGAGCAGATCTCAATCAAGATATCAGCGGACGCCGTGGTCACAGCTCTGACATTAACGGCCATCGATCCGTTCTCGCCGCAGATTGGGTTGCAGCCGTCGAAACCTTCCCAGCTGGCGTCCGCACTCGCTAACAACACGGAGACGCAGCAGACCGTCTTCAGGTCCGTCCGCACCGTCTCAGCTGGGAGACGTCTGTCCTCTGCTCTCGTCCACATGCTAATGGACGCCACAATCACTGTGTCTGAAGCCTAACACGGATGTTTTAATGTGCTAACATCAGCTCATTGGCTCATTAGCAGTGGTAGCATCGTGGCGCCGTACGGCCGGAGACGCCAACACACCGAAGAAAGAAGAGGAGGAATTATTCTCTGTGACTGAAGCCAGGAGAATATCTGAGTTTGAATGAGTCAACACCCGCGAGCTATGCTAATACCGCTGCTCCTCGAAGCGCGGGCCTGAAGGTGTTTACAGCTCATTCATTCTCGGCTGCACCGGAGCAGAGAGCAAAGAAATCCTGGAGCTCACGGTTCGCTCTCTGGGGACCCCGAGTGTCAGTTAATAACATTTAAATTCAAACAGTCTTTAGCGGCGTTTCAGTCTGGCTTCAAGGAGAAACACCTGACATCACCTCTGCAGGGCATTCTGGGTAAAAACATGAATAACGATTCCATCACACCTGAGACACTGAATGTTTGAGGGTGATGTCATCGCTGAGGTGAAGCACAGGGGAGCGAAGTGTACCATTGTAATACTGCAGAGTACTGATGAAGTACATTCCTCTGTCAGCTGACCTCTCTCCTCCATGTTCTGCTCCTGCACTCAGCTGTTTTGGTCGCTCGCTGTGAGACGGTTCGACGTCCTCCGTTCACTCCGGCGCCGTCAGCCTGTCGGTAATTTCCTCCAACGCTTCGTTTGAGAGAACGACTGATTATTTCTCAAGAGCTTTGCTGCAGCGTCAACAACTGGTCAAAGGTTCAGCTTTGCTCAACAGATTTGATGAAGTATGAAAGAGAACGTTAGTTACGCAGGCCGGGGGCCATTTACATTTCTATAACGTCCTCTGAGGGCCGTGCTGCGTTATTTATCTATTTACTTTAGACCCCTGCAACCCAGTGATGGAGGAGCGTTTAAGATGAATGAATGACTTAATGAATGAATGAATGCTTATTAGCACAGACGGGCCTCGTTTGGCTCCACTGAACTAAACTAGATAAACAGGACGTTCGGTTCGTCTTCAGAGGCTTCAGGCTGTCCATCAGCGTAACCACGGCCACCCAAGGATCACCTGGCGGAGACACGGGTCGAGGGTTCTGACTGAGGGAGCAGCTGATGGAAATCTGGTTCCATGAGGTCTGCAGGGGCGGGGCAGCGCTGTGTGAGCGCCGCTGCATTCGAATGATTATTCAAAAAAAAAAAAAAAAAGTGTGATTGCTGTCATGAGGTTTTCTTTGGGGGGGGAGTTATGGCCCGTCTCAGCGGGCAGATCAAAGTGTCGGCCATATGCAGCCGTGAGGCCAGATGTTCCCCAGCCAGCAGACGTCGCATTAAACGCCGCGCATTCTAACGCGTTGTAACGTGTTCTCACGTGTGCTAGCGCGTTCTAACGCGTTGTAACGTGTTCTCACGTGTGCTAGCGCGTTCCAACGTGTTGTAACACAGCACGCTTGGAACACGTGCGCTGCGGCCTCAGAGAGGAGCGTGTGAACCGCAGCCCGGGCTTTTAAATGCAGCTCATTTGGCATGAGAGCGCCGTCACATCAGCAGATGCTGTGCTCTCATTAGCCGCCGTCAGAGCCGGTGCCTTCGAGCCGCACTTGTTAAAATGCCAGACGGACGAGCGCCGGCTTCGGCCAAAGGTCTGGGCGAGCGCAGCAGTCTGAGTTTCATTAGAAGCTGCAGGATCTTCCCGCTCGGAGTTTCCACTTCCTGCGAGCGCGCTGCGAGCACGCCAAGTGTCCGGGGACGGCTTTGTTTTGATTTGCTGCAGCACTGCAGCACTTAATGTCGGAGGAGACAGACTTCAGAGCGACTGTGGCCTGTGAGTCAGCAGACGGCAGCAGGACTCACGCAGATCACACGCCGCCACGCCGCCCGCCGCCAAACACCGGCTCTGCTGCTCCGTTTGAATTAAGACGGCGAGTTCAGTCCCACGCAAACATGAAGCGTGGGTTACATCTGAAACCTGCAGAAAATTCATCTTGCTCTGGATGAATGAGTCGTCTTACATTTCTATTCTGATCCTTTGCTCGTCAGTCCGCGTTTGATCTGTAATTAACCTGTCCGTCGTTAACTCACACGCTTTTGCATCGTTCAGCAGGAAACTGAGAGAAGAAGTCCTGATATCATTATTATTATTATCATTATCCTTTTACATCCTTTTAGGACCTTTTCAGTCTCAGGCGGGACAGTTCCTGTCAGTTTTGATTCCATCTCATTCCAACACTCTGATCAGAGAATACATTTTTAAATACGGAGGAACATAAATAATTAAAGTCAGTGACGAGCGCACGTGTCTCGTGCACTGTTCTCCATGAATAGCACAACATGGCTAACACGCTGGGAAACAACTCCAGACAAAAAGACGACAAAGGAAGACGGACGCTGAGACAACGTGACACGACTCCTCCGATGAGGGAGGAGCTGAAATATGTCCGAGCAGGTGAGGGCGTCATCCATCAGGGCGATTCCACAACGTGACGCACATGGAAAGGCTGCGATCGACCTCACTCTTATTTATTCTGATCAACATTTATAGAAAAACACTTTTTCACCTCCATGAGAGGAGGACTGATTCTGCCATTTTATATCGTTCATGAATTTGAAGTGATTAAAAAAATACACGGAGAGCCACAAAGTAAATAAGACGTTTAGCAAAGCCTGAATTACATCAAATGATTTGGTTTCACTCAGAAAATGAAAAGTAAACATGCAGAGAATTATCTGACAACCTCTGAGTCAGAGACAGAATGTGCTCAATAAAAATGAACAGACAACAACTACAAACATGAAGAGTACTTCAGAGTTCATTGTAAACAGTTTCGCTCTTTCTGTATTTATCTTGTGTTCATATTTGTTTTTTTCTCTGGTGTTTATATTTTTACATTTTTACCTTGTTTATGTTTATATTAATTATCATTACAGCTGTGATGCTAAGCTGTGATGCTAAGCTAAAATGAATCACAGCTGATCGGTTCTGGTCGGGTTCAGCTGTAAACACCACCAGGGCAGCAGTGTTCAGCAGGATCAGCAGAAATGTCTCGTGGACTCACCCCGACTCCGTCCTCGTGCCGGTACTGTTTCCAGGTCCGGCCCGTGTCGCTGTAGAGCAGTAGGAAGCTGCTGACCCAGTCCCAGCTGTCATGGCGTCCCTGCGTGGCCACGGCCGTCACCTCCAGCTGCTCCTTGAGGTCCACTTGGAGCCAGGGCTCCTGGTCGGTCACCATGGGGGACCAGCCTCCGGCTCCTGGGGAAGCAGAGACCCGTCAAACGAGGCATCGTCTCCACGGTGTCGCTGATTGATTGACATGTGAAGACAGCTGCAGCGGGCTGCGCTCGTTCTACACCTGGTGAAATGCATCATGGGAACTGTAGTGTGTTTGTTTGGCTCTGTCTCTGTCAGTGTCCTCTTGTCCTCTGCTGACACTCACACCTCAGGGCAATCAGTCTAAGCTGCAGTGCATTGTGGGTAAAAAAGCAGGGTACCCAGAGGAAGCCCAGGTGAGAGTGAATGTCAGAGGTCAGAGGGGAGGAGCCAGCAGCTGTTTGTTCCTTTAAACAGTTATTTGTTTTATTTTGAAAAGGAGCTGGGAGGACAGGGGGACACGGAGACACATGCCCACACTAATTAATTATTCTCACGAACGTGCTCCTTGATCAAGATGGGGCGATCCGTCTGTCTCTGTGACCAAAAACATTCGCCGCTCCGCCGCCTCCTTTGTCGGGGGCCGGCCATATCTACGGCCGCAGCGGGTGGGCGGGGCCCGGGGCATTGTCTCCACTCACCGTCTCTCCTGTTGAGCTTGGCGTTGTGAGCGGCGTATCTGACGGACGACTGGGAGGAGCCCTGGAAGGAAGAATGGGGCAGCGCCGCCGCCAGCGGGCCGTGGCAGTTATCTGCAGGAGACAAAGACAGAGCACAGAGCGTTCACTGCGATGGCGCCGGAGAGGCGCCGCCGGCCACGCTTCAGTAAATAACAGAGTTGATTCGGCTCCTTTTACCTGTCGGCGCCGGAGTTTTGGAGCAAAGGACCATGGGAGCATGAATCAGAGGGCAGCCTCACTTATCCAGTCGTCAGACGCCTCAAACAGTCTATTAACCTGCGGCCTGACCCCGCCCCCCCGCACCCCCCCACCACCACCACCACGCTGTGTGTTCGCTCTAATCCCACACTCTGAGATTACATCGCGCCAACAGCGGCTGCAGATTAAGACGCCCGTCATCTAAAGCCGTCAACACCCTCCGTGCTTGTGGCTGCGCGGCGCCACGGCCTGGATCCGGCGGCGTAATGAAAACTGGCAGCGGCCTGATTACAATTATCCCCGCTCCCTCTCCATCAGCGCGGCGTTCACTCTTCCGCTGTCAGAGGCTCTTTGTCTTTTTGGACGCCGCTCCGGTCGCAGGCCGGCCGGATTCTGAGCACATCTGGGTGGAAATTGGCCGCATCCATCTGGCCGACAGGCGCCGCGCTGACAGCGCGAGCTGCGAGTTTGGGCTGACCTGATTCGACTGCTCTCAGATCGCTTGCCAAGAGATTCGTCTAATCCTGATTTCAAGTGTGACTAAAGTGGATCAAGCTGTTTTGTCCAGGACTCAAATTACGGCTGAGCTGCGGCGCCGCTGCAGATGTTCTTTGGGGAAATGAGAACATGGCCGTTACGCCAGCGCAGCACTTTGGATCTGTCAGAACACTCCAGATTCTACTTGTGATCCTTAAAGGAGACCTTGGCTCCTCTCGTCTTCCGTCCAATCTGTCTGCGTCCTCTCCTGACGAGCCGCTCTGATGCGAGCGCACGCCTCGGGAGCGTGTTCAATTGCTCGGCTCCTCCATCCCGTGTGCACTCGACGCGAGCGCACAACAAATGAGACCTCGCGGCCGACTGACAGCCGCCTGTTTGTCCGCGTGTTGTTGTTGTTTGCAGACGTGCAGCGGAGCCGCAGCCCGTCACTCAGAGCCGACGTTCGTTCGTCTGCAGGTCTCAGGGGTTTAAAACTCCAAATGAACCGGGCCTGGATCTGAGCGCCGAGCGGGAACACCTAATCCCCGCCCCAGTGGGAGGAGCCGACAGACGGACGTGTTGACTGTCGTCTCATCGCATTAAGACACCAACAGAGTCAACACTGCGACAACACTAACCACAGGTCATAAGCCCCTCCTCCTCCAGGTTAGCAGACGGGACCGCTAATCATGTTGATGTTTGTTCAGGTGTTGAAAGCGCCCACGAGGACACCATGTTTGTCTGTCTCTGTTACCAGGACGACGCAAAAGATTTCCAGGAGACGGCAGTCAGGGAGTTTAAACAGGTGCACGTGTCCACGTGGACGCTAACAACAGCGCTCCTCATCTCCTCATCTCAGTAAGAATTGAAATAGTCAGATCCTGGTGATTGACAGCTCCGATATTCACGGTCTTTATTTGCAGGACTTGAATCCCGCGGCTCAGAGCGGCGGCGGCGGCGGCGGTTATTCTTGGTCTTTTCTCAGGCTTTATTGGAAATACTGCGCGGTTCATCTTTAATACTTTCTTCTCTGTGGTATCACTGCGCTCTCATTCTGCCGCTGCGTCTCCAACGCGATGAAACTGGACATGGCGCCGGCCGGGACGAGAACCTGGTTCCTCCCGGCCGCTGGTTTCCAGTCAGGACCAGAGCGACTCATCAGAGCGTCCGTCATCACAACAAATGTTTTCTGAGCACCTGGGAGGCGGAGCCTTGGCTCAGGAAATGTACAAACAGTCGAATATGAAGAAAACGCCACAGGGATTTCATAAAAATAGAACAGGGCTGAGGAGGAGGACGAGGAGGAGGAGGAGGAGGAGGACGGAGGAGCGGCTTCTCAGGAGCAACCAGGAGGAGACGCACAGATTACTCCTGAATACTCGGTGAAACGTGTACTGCACGTATGAACAAATAACAGCTGCTGTTGGAATCAATAAGCAGCACCTCCCGCCTCCTTCCAGGGGAGGAGGTGCTGTACAGTCATCCTATATATTGAATGGTGCTCCCTCTGTAAGTGCACCTCCCTGACGAAGTATAAATATATAAATATGTGGTAATGGAGGAGCTGTTTGTGCCGTTAAAAGCTTCTGTCGACGACTCTTAAATAAAAGACAAACAGGTGTTTGCTCTCAAACTGGGTTCAATACTCCTGCGGGTTATAGGCTCTAAATATTTGATTTTTCCTCCTCTTGTTAATATTTCAAAGAACAGAAAAGTCAAAGAAATAAAATTTAAATTGCCTCTCTCTCTGAAAATGGATCTTTGAGAGCTGCAGCGAGAGCGAAGGAAGTGACGCTCGATGAAGAGCCGACTCCACGGAAACGACCACGGCGAGCGTGCTTCGGCTCCGTACGTGGAAAAGCATGAAAGGGATTTATCAGAGCGATCGAGTGTGAACGAGAGAGAGAGAGCGAGCGAGCAACATGAAGCATAAAATAATCATAATAATAAATAATCAAAAACAGAATAATAGAATATAATAATACAATTCATAATTCAAAGCCATACTAACATCAATGTGACTCCTCTCTGACGTCTCCCAGCTCCGAGGTGCATTTTATTTCGTCTTGTTTTTCCACACAGCTCGACCTTTTCCATTTTATTTTCCTTTCAGTTCATTTCAATAACAGATTCATCCTTTTTCTTTTCTCCACCGCTCGTTTCCACCTTTTGTTTTGAAGCACGTTTCAGACCGAGCTGCTTTCATTCTGTTTCTGCACAACCTTCAGCCTCTGATTAACAAAACGAAAAATACAAAGCAACAGAAAGCAGAACCTTGTGAAGCCGCCGCAGAGCCTGGGGCCACCGGAGCCACCAGGGCCACCAGAGTCACCGGAGCCACAGGAGCCACCGGGGCCACCGGGGCCACCGGGGCAGACGGCTGCAGTTCAGCCGACGCCGACCGCAGCATCAATAACACCGAGGGTTCCAGAGATAGCGTCTGGTAACGGCCGCCTCAGGGCCCGCGTGGCACATGATACCTCGGGGGGCCGGCGCTGCTCGGCGACCTCTGGGCCCGGGTACTGGCTGACAATTAGCACCAAGCGCCGGCCCAGTTCAAGGAAGCGCGCATCGATACGAACGATCGAGGAACACTGGATACTGTAGCACTTCATTCCTGCGGGCCGAGGCGTTTACAGGCAGCCGGCAGGACGCGGCGCGGCCGTATCGACGGCTCATCTGCCAGACATTAATTATTCAGGCCTCATTCAGGAGCGCGGCGAAACAGGATTTGTGTTAATTTTCTGATGGCTTATGGGATTACTGGCAGCGTTTGCACCGCAGCCCGATGGAGATAAGGTGGCGTTGAGGACGAGCCGTTACATCACGCCGGCGGCAGCTGAGTGACGGGTGGCGACAACAGTTTAACGCGTTTGTTCAAAGGAGCCTTTGAAGTTGGCACCTGAGACGCGTCACATAAACACCCAGCGTGGATTTATCATCTGCGCCGAGACGAGAGGAGAAATCCACAGAGAGCGCGTTTCCGCCGAGCGGCGCGGGACGGACGCGGCGCTCGGCGGAGGGTAATTTCCCAGCAGCACTTTACATCGCAGTCATTCACACAGACACGTTTATAGATAGGAGGCGGTGTCACCGCGCACGGGCCCCAGGTCTGCTCTGAAATATTTACTGCAGCGGCTCGCAGTAAAAACCACATTTACACACTGAGAGAGAAAACACGGCTCCGGACGCTACCGGCTGATTAAAGCGTCTTTAACCGGCCGCCGCCGCCGCCCAGGGGTCGAGCGGGCGGACCGTGGGGAGGTGCAGCGGCTCAGAGGGGACGATTCCCCTCACGTCACATCAATTAAAGCGTGATTCTCTGCCACCAAGTGGGAGAAAGCGCTCGCCGCCTCGGGCTGCTGATTCGGCGGCGGCGCAGATATCGGGAACGTCTGGCGATATCTGCAGCTGCAGACGTGTCGACAAACAGCTGGCACCCACATCAAAAATAAAACTCCAGATTGGTTATTGTCAGCCGGCGGCTCGGCGGGAACGCCAGGCACTTCCTGGGATTTAGAGCACGCGGTAAAAACACGGGGGAAGCGTAAATAGAAGAGAAACACAGAAATATGCAAGTATTTATGGAGGAAGTACTCAACGTGACATTTGCTAATGAACAGTAACCGCCATGCCGCGTCTTTAACGAGATGTTTACTCTTTGCTTACTTCACCGGAAGAAACAAGACGCACACACAACACGACCAGAACAGAAGGGTTCTAGGTTCCGTTCTAATTAGGAGCCGTTCGGTTCAAACGACCTGAACGCAGCCGCCAGGGTTCTGAGGAGACTCCGCCTCCCTCCGGGCATCCGGGTTCTGGAGCTGCGTGCTACCTGTTCAAGCTTCCATCCGTGTGGGGTCAATCATTGAGAACCACCAGCCTGGCGGAGTTAATCAGCGGTGGTGTTTGGATCAGACAATGTACAGCTGAGGACGGTTCTGAAGAAACCCGACGTGTTCCAGAGGAACTTGGATCCGATCCCGCCTCTCAGAAAGTCACCGTGTTTCCAGGCGCCTCATTTCCCCGGGTGGCCGACCCCGTGAAACCACAGCGTGTGATTGGGCCGCCGTGTTATTCCGTGTGTTGCTTATGAAAACAACCCAATCAATATCAAATCACAGAGCGCGGCGCCCATCATCACACGCCGTGATGGCGATAACGACCCGCGGGCTGCACGCCGCAGAGCCGGGCCGCCGGTTCTGGAGCCTGAGCGTTGGAGCGGCTCCGTCTGCTGCTGCTGGGCTCATTCCGTCCGCGGCCGATGATTCCATCCGTCTTATTGGCACAGTCGATAGAAAGTGGGCGTTGATAATCCTTTCAAACCCTCTGCCAGTGACACAGAAAATAAATAGAGGATGAAACTTTCAGACTGCGCAGCTATTTGCAGCGTATTCATTGCACGCCGCAGACTGGGAATCGCCGCGGCGGCGCACTGTGACCAATGCAGCTGGAAATGGAAAAGCCTGCACTGGCGCCATGTTCATCATAATAGATTTTTCTCCTCCCGAGAGATCGGGCAGAAATTATTCCTCCAAATAGTCTTATATCATGTATCCGTTGTTTCCTCTGATCCCTGCGGGCGCACGGAGCGTGTGCACGGAGCCCAAAGGCTGCAGGCCTCAGGTGACGCTCCTCTGCAGGTCGGCGTCCATCAGCTGCTGGAGAATCAGCCTCTGGGGACAACGACTTTATCTTCTGACCAGCGTCTTTATTCACGGGAAACAGGGACACGTGTCCTCAGCGTCTCAGTCCTCTGTGGACAAACACTGAGCTCCTCACAGGAGTATATAATTATATTGTATTATGTTATATTTAATTAATTATAAATATTATGAATTATATTTTATTAATTATAATTATTATTATTATGACATGTCGTATATATTATTACTTCATTACTTGTGTAAAGGTGAAGATGTGAGTTCTGTCTCACGGTGCAGCTAAACGCCGTCTCGTCAACACGTCCAACCTGCGGGACGGCGGGCGGAGACAGCGGCGAGATATGACGGAACGCGCAGATCCCGGCGAGGTGCACGCTGAACGTGCACGCGGTGCAGAAATGCCGCATCGGCTCGTTTGGAGCAGAAGTGAGAAAAGCGGCGGCGGTTTGCAGCAGAGACTTTTTCTGACTGAGTCACCGTTACCTGCTCGCGGCTTCACTCACTGACCAGGGCCGTGTACTTTTGCTACAGTCACTGCGCCTCTGTGCAAACAAAGTGTTTCAGCCGACAGAAAAACAGCAACAACATGGAAGGATGAGGAGGATTACAGGAGCGTAATCTGCTCCAGGATCAGATCGCTGTCATGTGTCAGGCAGTGTTTCAAAACACACACTTCAGCTCCGAGCCGCTCGCTGCTCCCCTCGTCTCCGTCCCCAGCCGCCGTCCAAGACGTCTGAGGACGGCGTGAGACCAAAGCGCCCGTGCGGCCTCCATCGCCTGTCGAGTTTGGGGCGGACGCGCGAGATGCGAGGGACACGCGTGCAGGTGTGACCGCGATCACGTGACCTGGAGCGAGGCGAATCGCATGTTTAAACATGAGGCGAGCTGCACCTGTCAGCGCCGCAGCTCCGCCTCATTTAGCTGCTGATGCATTCATCACCGGAATCTGAGCCGAGGAAGGTGTTCCTGCGCCGCTCCACGTTCATCGGCACGCACACACACACACGCTTCAGATGGGGAATAATTAGCGGTGGAGTATCCGCCTGCTGAGCAGACTTGAAGCAGGGGAAATTTTAAGTAAATATACGTGGGCGGCGCTGTGCCGCACGGGGAGCAGATTCCAGCTCATAAAAGATGAATGTGTGGTGCAGCGGCCTCCACCTGCTGAGAGGAAATCACTGTAATTGAAGCAATATTCCTCAAGCAGACCTGCAGCCGACGGCAGCCTCGCCGCTCCAGGCCGCGCCAGGTGGAGCACACGTGTGATTAAAGAGCGGACGCAGCGGCGTTTTGCAGAAATCCCTGAAGTCTGATTTTCCACACCATCAAAAATATACGCAGCGTTTTCCATTAAAGTTTAAAAAAAGACGCGTTAACGTTCTGTGCGACGCGCAGGTCATGAAGCGTGAAACTGGTTTTACAGGAAGCTGGGGGGGGGGGTCATCTGCTGAAGGTTAAAGATTCAAAGGTTTATCTCTGATAAATACATTTCTTTTTTACTTTGTCCAGTTTCATCATTTCCTCAAATCAAATCTTTATTTTCACACGTTGTATTTTTCTGTTCTGAGCTGAAGCCGACGGGTTCGACTGTTGGAGCCGTGTGAGAACGCCATCAAGTGTGTCCAGACGTGGCTCATCATCCCATGATGTCATCACTAAGACCTCAGAGGACGACATCATCGTGTATGAGGGTGAACAACGTCAGACTCAGCTGGGACGAGCGTTAAAATATTCACATGAATAATAACCATATCTATGGTACTAATACTTCATCAATTGCAGTGAAACTAACGAGCACATGAGGACGTTTATTATCACATATAATATAAAATAAGAGAATGACCCTCATACCAGAGGACTTGTGATCGGTCTGAATGATTTCATGATGTCATATTTATTTATTGTTTGTTATCTGCTGGCGTTAAATCGTCTTGTTGACATCGTTGGTCCACGCTAAACAACACACCGATCTCCCTCTCAGTTTCTCCAGAGGATACACGCTCAGCACATCCAACCATCAGCTGATGAATAATTATCACCATCCAACGCATCGCAAAGTCGTTTAGCGTTTAGCATCGTTAGCTGCATGATGATACAAACAAACAAAGCCAAAAGGTCGGGGGGGGGCTCCAGCAGCGCTGCACGTCAGCCATGATCACGGCGCATGTCTGAGAACCACGGGACCGTCATCAATGAGTAATGCAGCTGTCAGTTCAGCTCAGGTCCTCACCTTAACACACACACACACACACACACACACAGGGCCGTGATGTCACGCCTCTGGGGGCTGGATCCAGCGAGCACAGAAACAAACCAAACAGCCGCAGAATGTAAAACGATGACATGAGCAGATGTGGGGCCATCCTCCGGGGAGCATGACCCCCTGCGTTTACTGGCTAAGATACTGTGAAGTTCATCCTCTGGAGATAACGACACAGGGACCAATTCAATAGAATCACATGTTAAACGTGTTAACACAGGTTCATTAATGAAAGTAAATTAAATACTACAATATATATTTATATACATGTACTGAGCACTAGCTAACAGCACGGCTCATTAGCCTCCTCCATGTTAGCAGATTGGACCCAACTAGCATGTTGTATTAATACCTGTAACTCCTCACACGTGTTGTTCGTTGTGTCTGCGTCACCTGGTGTGACGTCGTGGCTCCGCCCTGACGCCAGTCAGGTGACAGCAGATGATGTCATGAAAGCAAGATGGCGGCTGGTTTGATTTTGTTGTTTTAATGTCAGGAGATTAAAATAAACATGTTAACGTTGGTTTGAGTCGGAATCGATTCAGAGACTTAAACCTGTTGTCACACACATACACACACACACACACACACTCTCACACTCACACACTCTCTCACACACACACACACACACACACACACACACACTCACACACACAGTATATTGACGTGTTTTGTCTGAAATGTGACATTTACTGTAAAAACATCCAAAGCTTGGATCTGTCGTCAGTGGTTTTATCGTCCAGCTGCCGTCCTGCTGATAAATCCACTGATGGCTGTGTGTCTGTCCCTGTCCCTGTCTGTCTCTGTCTCTGAGCGGCCTGTGAGATCCTGTCCACACTGTCCACTGTTGTCAGAGCAGTTGGTTTATTGTAACGTGCTGTGATGTCACTGATGATGTCACGACCACGGAAGGCAGGAGCGTGAATAGAGACCAGCGGGACAAAGACGTCCAGCCAAACCGGTCCTGGACAAGTTAAAGTCGTCCGAAGCAAAATGGCTGAACGACGCGTCCATTAACTGAGGAGACAACCTGAGACAAAGACAGGTCACCAGTCAGTACTAGTACCCCACACAGTACTGCTGAGTATTACCATGAGCAGTACATCCTGGCTGAACAGGTCTCTCAGGTGTCTGGACCCCACACGGACCAGAACCAGAACCAGAACCTGGACCAGAACCAGGACCAGAACCAGGACCAGCCTCTGTGAGTAAACCTCCGGTTCTGATCCAGAGCTCCGTCAGCCCACAGGAGGCTCCTGCTCCTGCTCAGCACTTTCTCCTCCTCATGTCCAAACACCGCCTCCCGCAGACACAACACGCGCGCGTGACAGAGCCGGAGCCGCGGAGCACCGGCCGTGCGCGCCAGGAGGAGCGGACCCGAAGCTTGACCTTCACATCACGCACCAGGAGGCGCCAGGAGGCGCCAGGAGAAAGCAGGAGGGACACGGATCAACTTGTCCCTGCCTGTCAACTAAACTTCAGCTCCTCCGGCTCCTCCTGCTCCTCCCTCTGCCGCCGCTGCAGGAGCAGCTCAGCAGCAGCGGGAGGAGCAGCAGGAGCAGCAGGAGCAGCGGGGGGAGGCGGCAGCTCACAGGTGAGCCGGGTACTCACGGTGAGACGCGGCCGAGGCTCCGCGGAGGACGCTGGGGGTGCAGAGGGAGAACATCTGCAGCACGAACAGCAGCTTCATCTTCTCGGAAGGAGGAGGAGGAGGAGGAGGAGCAGGATCCGTGCGTCCGAGAGCCACAGCCAGGCCAGAACTCCTCCTCGCTCCTCCGGCGCGGAGGCAAAGGATGTGGATGTGGAGGAGCAACCCGCTTCCACGACGACACTCCCCGACTGAGACTCTCTCTCTCTCCTCTCTCTCCTCCTCTCTCTCCCTCCTCCTCCTCCCTCCTCCCTGGTGCACATGCAGCCGCTGCAGCTCTGACAACAACACGCACGACACATGCATGTCAGAGGGACAATGAGCCGGCAGAGGACAGAAGATGTTTTTATCGCACGTGTTTATTTTATTTTATTTTATTTTATTTAATTTATCGTGATTCAGCCAGAGACACACAAATGATGGTTTATTTTTAGAAAACAAGATGAACGTTATTTTAATATTTTACTTTTATCATCGTTGCTAAAGTCAGACAATAAAAATAAAGAAATCCAGTTTTACTCTGTAGTTAAATAAATTAACTGGGTCCCTGTTAGTTTACAATAAGATTACCCAGAATTCATCATGACCAATGTATCGGAGGTGAACTTCTGTGTACAAGTACACAGCATTAAACACAGAGTTTGCTTCATCAAGATGAAATCTGATTGAAAGTTCATCTGAGAATCCTCATATGCAGTGTAGCCTCTGGGGAACACGACCCGCTGTACAAAGACACATGGAGACCATGAGGTCATAGGTGAGCTGTGTATTTATACTGCTCTGGTCAGTGGAAATACGTGTATAATTGTGCAGTAAAGTTACTTCATGGTGATTTATTCCATGAGGTACTGGCTCTACTTGGTGTACACTTACTGTTATTACAGTACACTTGTACTTTTATTTTCTTCCTCACTTGTGGTTTAGATTTAATGATTGTGTGTGTTTATGACATCGCTGGTGTGTGTGTGTGTGTGTGTGTGTGTGTATTTGTACCTCTGTGTTATTTACAGGCTGGCGTGAGATTATCTGCAAGTACTCTACTGTACACCATCACAAAGAAGTACTGCTGGGTTTTAAAATCTGAACATAAACATGGAGATACTGGAGGAGCAGAGGAGGAGCAGAGGAGGAGCAGAGGAGGAGCAGAGGAGGACAGGAGGAGCAGAGGAGGAGCAGAGGAGGAGCAGAGGAGGAGGACAGAAGGAGCAGAGGAGGAGCAGAGGAGGAGCAGAGGAGGAGGACAGGAGGAGCAGAGGAGGAGCAGAGGGAGCAGCTGTGCCTGGACTTGATTCAATGTGTCTGAGAACAGTTCAATTAAAAATGACTTTGACTTGTTTTCCAGGTGAATATGCAGATAAGTCACTCCTCCTCCTCCTCCTCCTCACTGGAAACAAGAGAGAGAGAGTGTGTGAGTGAGTGTGTGTGAGTGAGTGAGTGTGTGAGTGTGTGGTGTGAGAGTGAGTGTGTGTGAGTGTGTGCACATGAAACTTCCTGACACACGTGCGTGTTGAAGGTCAAACAGAGAAGTGAGGAAAACGCCGAGCGTCACAGTGACATCATCACACATATAAATACACGTCTTCACAAAGACTGTTCACCACTGTGCAGTACAAGTACGAGGAACTCGAAGGATTACCAAGAGTCATTAAAGTGAATGAACTGAATGTTGGGACAGGGGTTCCCGTGAAGAGGCTGCATTATTCAACATGCACAGTACACACACTCCAGTACTGTACTGCAGTACTGCTGCAGCAGAGCCGGTGCACATACTCTGATGAAGTACAGTATACCTAGTACTGCTCCTCTGTGTTGTTGCTCTCTCCCTCTGGCTCTGACACATTTTACTACCACGAGTACATGCAGTATTTGGAATGATGGAAACCTGCCCTTACAGAGTACAAAGGTAAAAGTACAGGTAACTACTTCCTCAGTAGAGTTGTTTCTGTCACAGTCGGAGGAGAATAAATCTGCTCTCTTTTATCTCGGCCATTAGCGTGTTTTGTCAACTGTGTCTGTGCAAATACTTTCACATTTCATTTCAGGTCCGCTGACATCACCGCCACGGGGGGGCGGAGCCAATCACGGCTGAGCTGAAATTAAAGATTTAAATGCAAAGAATATTTACACAAACACTGAGTCCACTTTAACAAGTCTCCACTTCCTGTCTGTCCTGCTGTGGGAGGAGTCCACATCAGGTCACCTCCCGTCCATTAACACGGAGGACGCAGGTTTCAGAGTGAGGAGCTATCGTCTTCACCTGAAGATGAACCTTTACTAACTTCATTACATCATCAGTGTTATGACATCACACTCCTCCTGCCCCCCCACACCAGAGTCCTGTGATGTCATATGCCAATCACAAACCACATGAGAAGGAGCAGGAGGCGGGGCTCATCTGAGACCACGCCCACCCACAGCAATTAACAACATTAAGTTGTTTCTTATGTTGATCAGGTGTGAAACAGAAACACATATTAAATGTGCTCCGTCATGGATTATTCATCCTGGAAAAATGTTTAGAGCAACGTAACGAAGTGACTGAGCTCCCCCTTCCCCTCCTCCTCCTCCTCCCCCTCCTCCTCCTCCATCGTCACCGTGACTCACGGCCTCTGAAATTTATAAACTCATTCCATCGCGGGGGTCGTTGCTCGGTGTTGTGTGGAATTGGTTTTCAGCTTCCAGCCACAAGTGGGCCGGGTCAGAACGTTCTGCACGTCACCGAGGAGCAGGGATCCGAAACACCACAGGTACTGCGGTACCAGAGGTACCACAGGTACTGCAGTGGCGGGCCAGTGACGTTAAGCAGCTCATGTTCCTTATTTGGTTCGGTTTGAGCCACAAGAAGTCTCATTTTATTTATGTCATATCATGATAATACTTAGATAGTACAGAAACTACACTACTACTGCTACTAGATACCACAGAAGAAGAATGAAGCAGGTGTCTATAAACAGGACGCCAGCCGCCAATCAAAGCAACAACAATGAAATGCGTGATCGCTGGTCCCAGGTCAGTCTGTACCACCAGGTGCAGTCAGGAGCTAACCGACTCTGACACGTGAGGACAGGAGGACGGATGGACAGGGGGACAGTGCCCACACGCTGTCTCCTGCAGTGGCAGTGAACCACAGGATGAAAGATGTGCAGCAGCAGAGGAACGAGGTGAAGACATATAAAAATACACAAACTGCACAGAGGCTGCAGCCGACCACAGAGACAAAACTACCGGTTGCTAGGCAACACAGGCTGAGGCTCCTGTTACAGTGACTTTCAGAAATCCATCAGTTGCTGCGCACACGCACACACACACACACACGCGTCTCTGTGAGGATCCTGTGTGTGTGTGTGTGTGCGTCAGCCTCTTTGTTTGCTTCAGTTTCATTTATTCAAAATGTAAAATACAGAAAATGTAGTGGAGCGTGCACACACACACACACACACACACATTGATCCAACAACCTGCAGCACAGACCAGAGTTAATAACCAGTGACCAGATGACCTCATCACCTCCTGCCTGCTGAGGACGTCCCGGGGGACAGACTGGGAGACAAAGGCCCAGTGGTCCCAACCTTACTGGTCAGAATGGTTTTCTGTCTCACGTCCCTGCATGTCCCCGTCCTCTGAGCGCGGCTCCAGAGAGTCAGCGCAGGATCAAAGGAACACGAGCGGCGCCATTGTCAGCCACTTCATTTTAATTGCACGGATTACGCAGCTCATTTCTAAAGATGATGTTTCTTGTTCCGTCGCCTTTCACGTCCCGCTCCGCTTTCTGGCTCCGCTGTGGCCTTTGTCTCCGCCCACAGCCAATCAGGGCCCCGCATGCTCCTGCAGTCACATGGTTCCCTTCGCTCGCCACGACGGAGGAAATCTCTCCTCCGACAGAGTAACAGCTGAAACCGGTTTGAAGTTTAATCCTGAGACAAGAGAAGTTTCCTGCTGATAAAACTCCTCTGACTCACTTCATGGTGTGTGTGAGCACACACACACACACACACACACACGGAGGAACAGAGAGCTGGGAAACGACGGAGCCACGTCTCAGGTTCTGTCTACAGTAAAAAGTTTTTAGTTGCAGAGCTTTGATTTTTACTCTTGTGATGTCAGAAATAAAAAATCCTTCAAATTCAGTTTCAGAAAAACCAGCTGATCCAACGTCACCGCTCCAGATGAGCCAGGACGCACGCCAGCAGACCTCAGTAGATACCAACAGCTCCTGCACTGCACTACAGGTACTCCAGGTACTACACGTACTCCAGGTACTACACCTACTCCAGGTACTCCAGGTACTCCACATACTCCAGGTACTCCAGGTACTACACGTACTCCAGGTACTACACCTACTCCAGGTACTCTAGGTACTCCAGGTACTCCACATACTCCAGGTACTCCAGGTACTCTAGGTACTCTAGGTACTCCAGGTACTACACATACTCCAGGTACTCCAGGTACTCCAGGTACTTCAGGTACTCTAGGTACTCCAGGTACTACAGATACTCCAGGTACTCCAGGTACTCTAGGTACTACACATACTCCAGGTACTCCAGGTACTCCAGGTACTACACGTACTCCAGGTACTCCAGGTACTCCAGGTACTACACGTACTCCAGGTACTCCAGGTACTACACGTACTCCAGGTACTCCAGGTACTCCAGGTACTCCAGGTACTACACGTACTCCAGGTACTCCAGGTACTCCAGGTACTACTACCAGGTGGGTCCTGTGGCCATTAAAGCCTTTTATTCTGCAAAAATGGACACGAGACTTTTACGATGGAACGTGCATAACGAGGGCGCCGCGCTCACACGGCGGCTAATTAAAGGCGGCCGCGGCGGCGCTCTGGTTCCGATGGAGCAGATATCCTTCACTGTTGTGATAATGATGTTTTTCATCTCTTGTTCACTCGTGCACCGACGCTCTGTACATGTCCCCGAGCGGCCTGGCCGCCGCTCTTTGTCCTCGGGAAAATTAGTTCGCAGGGTTCTCAGCCTCTTATTGAATCCCCGCCCCCCCCCCACGCCGGCTGTTGTGATGCAAAGTGACTCTAAGGACTGGAAAAGGCGGAGTCACGTGCTGAGGCCGGGACGTGTCATCATCTCCGTATCTCCCAGGCAGCGGCGATAACATCAGTTATTCTGCCGACTAACACCTGAAGAGACGCGATCCCATCAGAGGAAGACGCCGCGGTCTGCGAACACACAGGGCGTCCAATTTATTCAACGCACAATTTATTCATTGATAAAATGATGGAGGCTTCAGAGCGCCCGCTCTAATCTGCCGCCGCTGATTACAGCACGCCGGACATAAATACCCGCAAAAATGGAAGTGGAGAACAAAAGAGGCTGAAGCTACATGTGTGGCTCCTCCGTGGGCGGGGCTAATGAGGGACACTGCTGCCAGCCACCAGGGGGCGATCGACACGCCCCGCCCCCGATCTGAGGCAAGAAGAGAAGAGAGAAGAAGAATGTGAGTAAACGATCTGTGATGTAAACCTGGCGTCTCACGGCCACCGCCAGCTGTCAATCACACTGCCCCCCCCCCCCCCCCCCCCCCCCCCCCCCCCCCCCCCCCCCCCCCCCCCCCCCCGCCCCCCCCCCCCCCCGATCCGATGTCCAGCACCTCCGCCCGTCACTCATGTGTATTTATAGTGACGCTCACGTTTAAAGACCGTCATGGGGACAAGGTCCATGAATCAAAGACGCCGTCACGCTGGGAGACAGCAGGACAGATTCCACACTTAAGGACGGCCCTGTCTCCCGTGGTGGACTGACCTGTGCAGGGTGTAGCCCCGCCCCCCTCCCCAGACCCTGGGTGGAGGAGCGGAAGGTGGACAGACTGTCTGAGCCGGCGGAGCGTGACAGGAAGTGAGACGGAGCAGACGGCGCCGGAATGCAAAGAGGACGAGGCGTCAAGAAAGTCAAGAAACGCAGAGTGAATCCAGCACGGGACCACGGGGGGTCAGGAGGGGAGGGGGCGGAGCAGGGACGGGGCTCTGCTGGATGGACACTGGGACAAAAAGACGCTGGAGAACGAGACCAGGCCGGAGCTGATGTATCATCAAACAAGACGTCCTCATCGATTCCCGCTGGCGGGAGCGTGATGGAGGGGACACGTCTGATGGATGGTCGTGGAACGCCATGTTGGACCTTCGTCTCCACTGTCTCAGCGTGGACGTCAGGAGATGGCGTTTTGGTAAAAAAACCCTTTGTGACTAAATCAATGTCCTCAGATCGTTACGTGTCTGTCCCCCGGTGTCCACGAGGACTTCCCCACCCCAAACTACTCGACTGGTGTCCGTGGTGCTGGAGGACATCAGCCCCACAGCGTCCAGCGTCTGTCCTCAGCGTCTCTGAGTGGACGCTGTGTTAACATCACTGCTGCATAAATAAAACCACTTATGGCCACGACAGCAACCCTGACAAATCCACACACACACACACACACACACACACACAAAGAGCAGAAAGGGGGCGGAGCTCATTAAGAAGAATTAAACGCCAGCTTCCTGCTGACGGCAACTCCTCAGATGTCACTCCACATCCCATAATGCCCCTCAGCTCTGCAGCGCTGCGTTAGCGCCGGCGGTCACCAGATGCCTCTCCTCTTGCTGGGGAAGAGGAGGAGGTCAGCGAGAGTGCGCTCAGAACGGCTCCGCTGTGGATTTAATTGAGAGGGGCTAAGCTCCCACCCGAGGATTGTGGGCCGCGGCTGACACGGGCAAACCAGAGCGCACCTCTTCATAACAGACCCTGCGTTTGTGCTGAGGCTACAGGAGCACGGCTGCGTCCCCGCTGAGCGTCCACACAGTACCGCCTCATTTCCAAAGGTTGGACTCTCGCCACCAGCTCCACGCCGCCACGGGAGCTGCGACAGGAAACCTCCCTTCAGGGACGTTCATCTTCGTCGTATTCTCCCATATTGTCTCTGCACCGTCTTCAAAACGTACAGACAGAATTCTGAGGTCCAGTAGGAAACCGGTCTCCTTCAGAGTTGTTGGGTTGTGAACCTCTCTGGCTTCAGCCCACCTTCAAAGTAAAAGCCCAGACAAACGTTGCAAGTGGACGACATCGGCCGTCGGGCCCAAACAGTCCAGTGGCTCATCTTCATCACAGCTCTTCATCAGTCGTCTGGGAGGTGGCGAGAGTGAAACATTCAGAGATGAAAAACTTCTCTGAAACGTCTGTCGTCCTCACAGCGTGAAGACAGCGTCCGCGTCCTCACACTCATCAGCACATGGACGTATTGACACCGCGCTCTGGCCAATCAGAGGACGCCAGCTGTGCCCGCAGTGTGAATACAGATGAAGGTCAATGAGCTCATTAAAACGCCGCGCTCAGCACAGAGCTGCAGCCACACACACACACACACACACACACGTTAATATATTCCATGTTTACAAGTCAGAGCCTATAACACACTTCATAATCACCAGCCAATCACCGTTCATTACATTTCCACTTAAAGTGTCTCCGTGCTCCCACAGGAGTTTAACATGATGTCATATATTATTCAAATCTAATGTTTAATTTATGACTCGCATTAAATATTACACCTCACAATAACTGATCGCCGGGACACGAGGACGGCCTCGCTCATCTTCACAGAAAGGGGACGAACTAATCCCGAGCAGCTTCGGCCGGACGCCCATCAATCACGCCGCCGCGTCCAAAATACTTTGTCTTCTCAGGAGTAGGTCAAGGTGGGAGAGAAACTTTCCCAGCGTGAAACGCTGAGAGGAAATGCCATGGCTCCTTGCGGCGTGCTGCGACGGGAGGGTGGCGCTCGTTAAGCCTTGATGGCGTTTCTGTTTCCTGCTCCTTCCTGCGTGTTTGGACAGGAGACACGTTGACGCTACTTCCTGACAAATTCTGCATCAACTGGATGATCCCTCATTTAGAAACAGGGAACCAGCAGTTAGCCAGGACGTTAGCATGCTAACCGTTTGGCTATCCCATCGCACAATGGCGATGATGCAACATTAACGTCGTGATCGCAGCAGCAGCCGGAGGCGGCGCTGTCAAAGGTGGCGTCGTGCAGCGATGACTGTGTCTGAGAGAAAGTTCGTACGCAAGTCATGAAGAAGTTTATCTGCTGTCCCCGGAGTCGAAGGTCAACACTGGAGCCGCTCAGAGTTTAATTTCAGGCGTAATCGATCGCAGGACAAACACTCGGAAAGTCTCAGTTTCATATGTGCAGCGTCTTTTGTTTGAAGAAAATCTTCTGTGACAAAGCTTCTTAACCTGCGAAGGCGACTTATTGGACGAGCTCTCTGGAGGAGGACGGCATGAGAGCGGCAAGACAATGGACCATTATTGACGCTCTAATTAAATGGCCTCAGTTTTTCTCGGGTCTAAAAGAGACTCTTTCTCCTCCAAGTTCCATCGTGAGCAGGGACGCTGATCAAAGCCCGAACGGACTGAACCATTCCAACCATCGTGTGTTCTCCCTGTGTTTAAGAAATAAACCACCCAGACGGGAAATATCAGCGTGGTGACGATTGTGTTCACTGATGAGATGATGAAAGCACGACGCCATGGAGGAACTTTCACTTTCGACGGTTTTAAAATAGTCCCGAAATGACAGCCAACGCATTCATAATGCATTCACTCCACATTTGCAAGATGGCCAGGAGGATTTGTTAAAGATTTATGTTCTTCTCCAAGGGTATTCCAAAAAGAAATCTGTGTAATTGATGTTGGCAATACTTGAAACGGATTCGGAATTTGAAATCCATCCTTTTTGTTTGGTCTTCTAACAGAAGATAAGAAAACACAGGCAGTTGTGAGGAGTCGGAGGATCTGAAGTGAGAGCACCGTGAGCATCAGATAACTTCGTCTTTGTGTTTGACTGATGCAAATTACCTCCCGGCTTATCTCAGGGTCTATGAACATATCGCCGTCACTCATCGGCTCTTCTCTTATTTGCTGATAGGTGGCTCAGAGTCTGGACTGGCTGTTGATAATCGCTCGGTCAACAGCACGACAGAAGGTGTTGACTTTGAGCCGTGTGAACTGTTGACTCATGGGAAAAAGGCTCCGAGCCGAGTGGCCGTCCCTGTAGTCGCAGGTTTGTGTCTCTGACTGGTTCACTGCAGTCCAATGAATTAGCCGTGTCTCCTCGGGCTGTTCTCCGAGCCGGTGTGAACGCCTGTGAGGGTCAGTTCATGGTCTCCAGGGGCTGGTCCTTAGGACGATGTCAGAAACCAGAAGTTTGTAGACTGGTTCTGATCGATGAAGGTGAACGTCTGGATCCGGCTGCACCAACGGGCCAATCAGTTTGGTCTCTGATGCTGGGGCTGACGGGGACGCTATCAGGCCCGGTCCACACCGAGGACCCGTCCCCAGCGATTGAGGGACTGGCCGCTTTAATTACCAGTCGGCTAGTTCAGGAGATAAAGTGCAGCCCGGAGCTCAGGTCCATCAGAACAAGCTGATTTCAGTACCAGCAGGTCCCAGGTCCTGCTCAGAGAAGCAGGCGTTTGAGACGTCAGTGTCTAAAACACACGTTCGATGTTGAATTGGAAAGAGGCTGCGTGTGAACTGCACAGAGTGGCCGTGACAGGCAGTGTGCTAATTTATGTGCTGCTGTCAGAAGCTGTGCAAACACGGAGCTGTTTAATTGGTGTGAAGAGGAACCAGAGGTGTGCACGTGCAAAACTCAATTTAGACTCTCACACCCTCAGACTGAGCGTTCAGACAGGAACAGCATGAGGACGCGATGACGTCGTCTCAGAGCGGTAATCCATCTGACCTGAAGTTAGGCTGAGCTAAGCTAAGTTGAGGTTGAACCAGTCACGTTTAGAGACGCGTCGTTAAAGCTCAGGTGAACGAAGGACTCAGAATTAATTATTAATTGATTTCTTTTTACATTGGATCTGAATTTGTTTGGGTCTAAACCCGGCTGCGTCTGCCGTATCGATCCGGCGGTCTGCGGCGTGTTTGCATAATGCTGGCCTCAGAAGTTTGGCCCATAACGAGGAGGCAGAACGTCAGCACCAATTTTAAAGTGCACAAAGAAAATTCAGACTAATTAAGGGCAGGTGGAGCCGAGTGTGGCTGCTGCCACCGCGCTCAGGGAATAAAACACCGCGGCAATACCGCCGTCTTTAAGAAGCACCCGTGCACTCATTCCTGGTGATGAGCCGGCCGGGGCCTCCGCTCTCCTAACGGCCCCCGGAGGTTGCAACCTTAATTAAACACGGACGGTGAATGTGCTGAGCAGGTTTGTGAGCAGCGTCCATCACAGGACCTCAGCCTTCGAGGGACGCAGGCGAGATGACAGCCATGCTAGCAGCGCTGCGAGGCTGGATGCTAACGTACGGTCCGTCATAAAGATGGACGACGTGGCAGCTCCCCAAAACAAAACCGTGGTCTCCTCCATGTAATCCCATGGGACACGGAGTAAAGCACGTTCAAAATGCCTCGTTTGCTCGTTTGTTTGCGGGTTGGCAAACGTTCCATGAAACACGATGGAGAGGGGACAAAGAAAACATGTCTGCTCCTGGAGGAGGTCCTCTGCTCCTCTGAGCCATTGGAGTCATGCTCGCTGATTGCTTCCTACCCAGAAGCCCCTCGTGTTAATCAGACCCAGCGCACGCTCTGTCTGGCAGATGGCCGCCGCGGCGTCTCCATCCAAACACTCTGGTTCCACTCTATAGATGCTAACAAGCGCCTGGCACTCCAAGTTCTGCTCACTTCCATTTCCAGAACTTGTCGCTGTGGCCGGGGTCTCCAGGAGTCCCCTGGACCCCAGAGAAGGAGCTGCGTTACTCCAGCAGGCGCACTCTGAAAAAAGCCAAATCACAAGACTGCTCCATCTGCCTTTGATGTGTCTGTGATGAGCTCGAAACCCCGACGGCAATAATAGACTCTTTGAACAATGAGAAATCGAATCACAGCGTAACAACACCAGAGGCTGCGAGAGCCAGAGCCTCGGTAAACAAGCTGCTCCCTGGAGTGGGGGGGGGGGGCTACTGCTGCTGCTACCGCTGCTACTAATACTGCTACCGCTACTGTATATTACTACAAGCTGCTCCCTGGAGTGGGGGGGGGCTACTGCTGCTGCTACCGCTGCTACTAATACTGCTACCGCTACTGTATATTACTACAAGCTGCTCCCTGGAGTGGGGGGGGGCCGACTCTGTTTATCCAGAGACGAGCTGAAGAGCAGTGTGGGGGGGGGGACTCTCACAGAGTCAGGTGAGAGCGTGTGTTGCTGCACCTGAGAGCGTGCATTAGTACGAGCCGTGCACAGACCCAGATAATAAACTCCGTGCCTCGTGCGCGGCGGCTGTGATAACGAGCGTGTGTCATGTTTGTTGTTTCCTGGAGACCCATTCTAATGATGTGTGTATAACGTACACACGCTCTCACTCCTGCATGTTTCCTCCTCATCACTGCAACTCCTCTTATGCTGGAAGCTCGGGTTTCCATGGTAACGTGGTGAATCTCAACATTACGGAAATGGAGCTGATGATGTGGCGTGCTGAGCCGGGCCGGGCTTACCGCTCAGGAGAGGGAGGGGCTCCTCGTACTGACTCCGCCTCCACATTCATTTATTCTCGCTCCCGGTCGTTAACGTTCCTAATCGCTGCGTCTCCTCCTCTGAGCCTCCGAGGCCGCCTGCACACGTTCCTCCTGACCTTTGGCCTCTGGACGACGATTTCAGGTTTAGATTCAAATAAACACGGGGCCTGTCTCCTCCTGGTCCTCTGTGTCCTCGTGTTTTCATATTTGTAAAATGTCGGTGACGGGGGAGGTGCTGGGAGCTGCAGGGGACGCTGCTGGGGTCACTGAGGTCACCGGGGCTGTGCCTGCTTCTGTCTCATCGCTCGCTGTGATCGGAGTGGAAGACGCGGTGGAAGATGATGAGACGTTTGGGTCCAAATAAAAAACGGCACCGTCTGAATTATTAAAGTTTCATACGTTTTGATTCTTTTTGTCTGTAATCAGTTCAGTCCTGTTGTTTATTCTGTGACAAGACGTTTTTAAACTGGGTGAAATCGTTTAAAACAATGTGGCGGCGAGCAGGAAGAGAAAGCGCCGACGGTGCAGGCGGCGACAGAATGTGAACGTGATGACGGAGCGGCTGCACAGCTCAGCACTCGGCCCGGCCCGGCTCACCGTGTCACCGCCGCTCGCCGTGTCAAGCGTTGAGTTCTCCATCATCAATATTTATCAGTGTCTGCCCCCCCCCCAGCTCACAGGTCTACACACTGTAACTTCATCAGAGCGCCACAGCTGACGCTGCACGCCACCCACACGCAGAGCGCCGCCCGAGCCAAACGCCCGAGGGGCTGATCCGATCATGACGCCACACGTGATTAATCATGCACCACGCTTCAGTGACCGTGACATAAATGACATGGATAAATAATAAACAGCAGGCCACGCCTCCTCTGGTCTCCACTGCTGTCGTCCCAGCGACTCTGGCCTGGTGAACTGGGAGCAGCAGGACGCCCCCCCGGTGTCCCCACAGTCTCCGTCACTGGGTCCAGGTTAAGTCCAGACGTCACAATAAAGTTGAGAGACTGACGGCTGAAGCTGTGCGTGCACGTGTGAGGTGCACGTGGTCTGCAGCCACACAGATCCCGGCGCCTCTGCTCATGTGCGAAGCGTCTCGGAGGAAACTGGCGGCGCGGCGGCGGTGAGCAGATGTCGGGCAGAATAAATTGGCTGCAGGAATTTTGGCGGCACCTGCTCGATCCGTCCTGTCGGGAGACATCACACGAAGCTGTGGGCGGAGCCACGCTCGCTACAGGGATGAGGGGAGGGGGTGGGGCTTCAGCTGAGAGGAGTGCAGAGCTGTGGATGGATGACCTCATCACCCTGGGACACGCCTTAATCACAGTCGACTTCCTTTGATGCAAAGACTCCGCTGCCAGTTCTTCTTCGTTGGTCTGTGGGACGTTTTGCTCCGGCTCTCTCCAGGAACGTCTCTGTCTCCGTCTCCGTCTCCAGGCGGAGGAATGACTCCGTTACGAAGCGGCTCAAACAGACCGTGAAGTGAAGGAGCTCGTTGTCTCAATTAAAGGCCCAATCGTCTGGATGTAAACAAAGCAGCAGCTGCAGGAGCTGCAGACCAGACCGGTCCACATCTGTCTCAGTGAAGCGCACACACACACACACACACACACACACACACACGCTCACACACACACACACACGCTCACAGGCAACGTAAGAAATCTCTAGTTAAGGTTTTTTAATTGCGTTCCGTGAACCTCCCACAGGAAGTAGGACCCAACTAGGTCCAAGCTCACAGGAAGTGACACTGAACGTTGGGGGGGGGGGGGCAGTGTCCCACAGATGGAGCAAACTGGAGCGCATGAAACATTACAGCTCCTCCCCGTCATTCACAGGTGACACTGAAGCCCCGCCCCCTGTCACCATGGAGTCCAGCTGACGAACAAACACCAACGATACAAATCTGAACTGAGCACAGATGAGATTTCAAAATAAGAGCTCAACTCGGACACAATAGGAAGTCATTTGTCTCCCTGACAGTCCGTCCACCCAGCTGGAGTGACGTAAGGACGGAGCTCTGCTGTGACCCCCCCCCGATGATGCAGCGCTGGATGGTCCAACATGTGGTGCACGTGCCACCTTGCATTAGGAAGCTTGCTCCCATAATTCATTGTTCTCTGCAGCAGCGTGAATAATGCACGGCTGTCAGCGAAGCTTTAAACGCTCTGACTGATCTATTATTTACTCTGGGACTCTGCCTTCGTCCTGAACTCTGGTGAAACACTTTTTTTTCTAAAATATGCAGCGTGGTACCAACACCGCTGCGTCTCCGTCCACAGCCGCGTCTCAGAGTCCAGACCGGCGATCAGAAATTCACTGAATGGACAAAGTCTCCGTAGGCGTGAGAGAGTTTCCTGAAGGAGGTCAGCTGATCGCTCTGACATTCAGGAGTCACATCTCAAAGCTTCGCACGCATTGTTACTTCAGAATCAGATCCGGTCCATAAACCGCAGGGGACAGAGACGGGGGACGATGTCTCTGGATCTGAAGGATGCCAGAGGAGCAGCTTCACGCCGAGCGTCACTTCAGAATAATTCTGAATAAAAGTGAAGAGGCAGAGCATTAACTTGAGTTACTGTCGGCCCCTTCCCTTCCCCTTTATATTCATGTTTTCATTGAAATGATCACATGACCAGCACGTTCACCCAGTTTTAACGATGTTCAGTCGACGTTTGGGAAAAGTGAAATAGCTTCTAACTGCTCCTTCGTTTCATCCAAATCCTGCTCACGATCAGTTCATTCACTTTGAGATGTGGCGCTCACGGTTCTTTTCCTCCAGCGCACGTTTCCGGACTCTGAGCCGTGCACCAACTCACTGTGACTCGTGCTGGATTCTCTGAGCAGTGAATGAAACAATGAACCTTTAAAACTCCAACCTTGAGCAGCCTTTTAAATCAGCTCGACCTTGTCTCACTTCAGTCGGAGCTGCGTCTGTGGCGTTCTCCCCTCTCGCTTCCTTCTCTCTCTGGCGGACGAGTGTGTGTGTGTGTGTGTGTGTGTGTGTGTGTGTGTGTGTGTGAGACCTTACTCTATTTTTCTCTGCGCTTTGACAAAGACGCCACAACTGCCTCTGTCGAGCTTTCAACGACTCTGCAATGAAAGTGACTTCAATATCGAGTCCCGTGGAAAAGTGTTTGGGAAACAAATGTCACGTGCACATCAGCGTGTGCCAGGGAGAGCGACGTGCACGCCCCTGCAGAGGAGTGGATGACATTAACAGACTGACCTTTAGGAGGAACTTTGACAAAACTACAGGTTGGTGAACTTTTTACAAATGTTACCCACAGTTGCAGATAGAGGGTCCACATCTGGAGCGGAGCCCGGACGCACACAGAACACACACAGAACACACTGAAGACAAACGTCCTCAGAGTGAGGAGGGATGATAGATCCTCGTGCACGAGGTTAAACGAGTGAACCTGGCTCCAGCTCGGTGGCGACACCTTAATCGGAGAAACGGCTCCAGGTGATTTCAAGATGTCACCTTTTGTTTTGGTGTGTGTTATGAGAGGAGCAACGAGAAGCGACGACACCGACGCGTCCCATCGGCGCACGAGACCGGGGCGGAGGAAGCGTCCCTGACCCTGCGACAGGCGGCGAGCGGCGCAGCAGATGCTCGCGTGTCATTTATCTCAATTGTGGCGTGACATTGAAGCCGTTATTGTCTGGCTCCGGCACAGAGCCGCTCGTATCCGAGCAGCTGCACAGACCCACTTGTAAATGGAGCCATTTTAAAGCCGAGTATGAATTATGAATATTGGTTCCACTCGAGTGCAGCGAACAGCTGAGGTCATCGTTTCAGCGACGGCGGCCGTAAAAAACCAGATTCCTCAGGAAAGTGCACAAACACACCGGGCTCGTTTTCCTCTTCCTGCAGTTTACCCAGAATCCTGCACCATGCAGAGGGGAGGCGGAGCAGCACGCACAGGACCGGCTGGGTCGTGTCCTGCCCCCCGGCCGCCTGCCTGAGGTCTGCTGCTCGACCTCTGTCCTGCCCCCAGGTCGTCTTCTCGTGGCGTTCTGCTCTGCTGATGCTGCGCCCACGCCTCCTCCCCACTGCACAGCTGTCAGAAACTTCAGACGTGTATCATGTGGACGACTAAATCCTAAAGAGACACCGAAAAGTTGTTGTCTTGATCGTGACCTTTATCTTCACGCCGCTCCTCTGAGGACATCGATCCGTGCGCGGCCTTGTTCTGAAGCAGCCTGACCTTCTCTCGCTGCAGCTCAGCAGCCTTTTGTCTGTCACAGGCGCTTGACCTCACTGTACTTCTCCCAGTCCTCTGAGGATACGCCATGCAGTCGAGCTCCAGCCTCCTGGAAAAGACTCCACTGCGATGCTCCGTCAGCAGAAGACAACGAACAACCAGCCGAACGCCAACACCGTGACAAACTGTGAAGACAAGACGCTTTAAAGGAGCGTCGGTGGATTTATGGCCACCGGGGGCAGCGTGACCACAGGCGGCGGCGCCGGCCTAATTAACCTGAAGTTAGTTTGTTGTTCGTCATCTAGCGATGAGACGTCATCCGTCATCTGAGGCCCAACGTTAAAACGCTCCACAGCTGCTCAATGTTTATTCGTACATCAGCCGCTTGGTCTCACTGATTCCACTTTGCTTACCGGCCACGCGCTGTCGGCGCCGACTTATTGCCGCTCGTTCTCCGTTACAGTATTAACAGTGATTTAAGAGACGCCGTGGACCGCGGCGTGCCGTCAGCCGAGCGTCAGAAAAGTGGTGGAACCGATTTGCCGCATCACCGCATACGACCAGCGCGAGGAAATGTCCCTGACCCAGAGACGGCCAGACAAGGAGAGCGCCGCGGCAGACGCCTGCGAGTCATTTATCTCACTTGCACTTTGACTCCGCCGCCGTTATTGTCTGGCTGCCGCTCAGGTCGCATCACGGCAGCTGCAGCACGGCGCTCGTAAACGGAGCCGTTTGAGAGGCGGAGTGTGATGAAGGCGGAGGGCCGGGTCTGAAGAGAGGAGGCGGAGCCCGAGTGACTGTCTAGGCGGTTTGGAACTGCGGCTGGGGGGAGGAGCCTGACGTTCCCCTCCAGAAATAAACACGCGTCTCCTGAGTTCATGTAAATTTATCCTGGTTTGGTCCCGCCCCTGCTCCTCCCCTCAGCCTGATGCGTCTCCCAGCACGCCGTGCACGAGGCTGCGTACGTGACATGTGACACCGAGGCTGAATGCCAACGCTCTGCGTGTTTTATTCGTCCCTCCACATCTCACTTCAACTGCCTGGCACACGTGCAGTCACGTGCACGGGATCCTCTAAAGGCACTGAAGCATGATGGAAGTATTCCTACTGTTAGCGTACTAGTGGTACTCTGAGTATTAGTATCCTCTGATGTTGCTCAGATCGATGCAAACATGGCGTCCCAGTCGTTCGGACCCAGCGAGCGTGCGAGGGTTTTCCGTATCGAGCGGCGTGTTTTGCTCTCCGGCCTCGCTGAGTGTTTTTGCTGTCGAGCTCCTCTTCATCGTCCTGACCTTCCTCTGAAGAGCCTCCGTGGAATTCACTGCGAAGCAAACAAACCTGAAGGAGGCTGAAAACACAAACTGCACTTTTCCGCCGCCACCACGTCTTTCCCTGCGACGCAGCTGAGTTGGGGCGGGGGGCGGGGGGGGGGGGGTGGGGGTCTTTTCTTCTTCTTCCTCTTCTTCTTTGCATGAAAAGAGTAATTGCGTCATGGAAAAAATCCGTTCCTGGAGAATTGAGCGGCAAAAACGTGCGGGGCACAATTTACTGAGCTACCTGACATGCAAGGTCACAAACAGAGAGCAGGCCAAACAAACAACGCCACACGTGGGAGGAGCCACCTGCGGAGAATCTGGACAATCATCAATTAATCATTGGATTCACTCGAACAGAGCTCGGATCGATCCTCCTCCTCCTCCTCCTCCTCCTCCTCCTCCTCGAGTCCGGGCCGAGCCAAACCACAAATAGAGCTGCAGTGACCTTCAGAACAGCGGCGCTGATCCGGCGCCAGCAGCAGAGCGGCCCAGCCATAAAGGACCCGTCTGTTCTGGCACCATGGCAACGCACCGGGTTCTGACTCCTCCCACACGTCACCACACAATCAGCTGATCCTCTCCAATCACACCTGGCTGAGAGTGAGAAGCTGATCCTGACACGTCCACCTGAGAGGACACGCGGGGACGAGGACTGTGTCCTGATTGGACCAATGGACATTTGGTCATTGATGATGTCAAACCTGTTCAGGCCGTTGATAATAATTCAGCTAATAATAATAATAATATTATATAACTGAGCTCCTCGCCACGTCTCCGGCGTCCTGACAGCCGCTCCTGACTCCGGGACGGGTCAGAGGGTCGGGGGTGAGACGGCGAAGAAATCTTAAAATGTCAGAGGCGGAGTGAAAGATGCCTTCCCATAACCTGCCGCAGCCCAAGGTGATGTCCTCAAATTATTGGAGATAATTAGCTTTTAATGATATAAAATGTCTTTTATTACTTTAACAATTACCATAAAGGATCCAGAGGCCTGCTCGCTCACGAGAGAGAGGAGAGAAAGTCGCGACTTCACCGACGCGCTCATTCATCACCTGGAGTTCTGGACAAACAGCGAGGCGGCGATTTCCCAGAAGCCTTTTCATTCAGAGGAGGCCTCAGCTCTTTGCTCTGTTCCATCCGCTGGACGATGAAGGTCAACACAGAGCGGCGTGACCACGCCAGCTTCAACACGACCACATGCAGATTCATTATTTAGACCCTCGTCTTCCTCTCATCCCGCCTTAAGAGCAATTCCTCATCACGCCGTCCTGCCACTTCCTGCGCTGGTGTTCAAACAGAACACGACACAGGGGCTGCTGGGAGCTGGCTGCTTCCCCCCACAGTCACATTAAACTTTCTACTCGGAAAATCTGCCTCCTCTTCTGCTGACGGAGCCGACACTCCGACCGTCGGCTCCGTCACCAGATCCGCGTCTGCCTCTGGGCGGCGGCGTGTTCCGGAGACAAAGACACTGAGGACGCCACGGAGTGGAAAATGAATGCAGCTGGTTTGTAAGAAGCTGACGTTGTCCACAGGACTCGTTTCCTGATGCGCGCTTCAGTAAATAACATGTCAGCTGACAGATCTGTGGGACGGCTGCCAGACGGCGAGACGGACACGTCCCCGGCTCCTGGACCGAGGACTGGGTTCGCTGGTTTTTAAACTTTACAGCTCATCCACACATCTGGTTCTGAGATGTCCCCGTCCCCTGGGGCCCCCCTGCAACGATCACCATCACTCAGAGCCTCCATCAGTCCTGCAGGCCGATGACATCACTGATCGATTCGAGTGGGCGCGGCCGCTGAATGACAATGGAGGAAGAGGCTCAGAGCGGTGCACCCGGTGGACGGAGGCGCTCCGTGTCAGAGGGGCGGCGGTGACGGCGATCGCCGGTCGGGGGGAGGGGGGGGTGTCTCCTTTAATCAGCCGGCTCCTCACGCGCTGCCAGATCAGTTTCAGCGCTCCCTCCGGAGGAGCTCTGCCGCCCGTTTAAATGAGGCCGCGGACGCCACCAAACACCGGCGTGACGGAGCCACAGTGTCTGAAAACAGCTAACGTGCTGAGTCCTGTCCAGGAGGGACGAAGACAAGGACGCTCCGGTTCACAGGCTGATCTGTTTGGGTAAATGTTATAGATGCACCTTCCCAGAATCCATCTGAGCACGTGACGCTGTGAGAATCCTCCAAATGAAGAGATATGACGGGCAGAATAAAACCCGACCTTCACGGGTCACACCTCCTCATTCCTGCTCCTCCTCCTCCTCCTCCAGAGGGACCCGGCAGCTGGAGGCCGAGCGTCGTCGTGCGCCTGCGAAAATGACGCCGCGCACGCCCGGCGCTCTGCATGCTAATGCCGGCCCTCGAACGGCGTGTTCCCGCAGCATTAGCATCTGCGGCGGCCTGTGAGTGGATCCTCTGAGGACTCATGGTAAATTGGTTTCACAAACCTTTGATTAGACAATTCCCCCCCGCTTCCATTATATATGCTGCCGATGAGCGATCGCCCACATGCTGAGATAAAAGGGCGGCGCGGGAGCCGAGGCGATGAGGCGGACGGGACGGGATAATGAAATGAAATGAGGCGTGAACATTGTCTGTTGCTGTTATCACTTAAGAACACGGAGAACGGGTGAAAGGACCTGAGAGAGCTGAGCTCGGCCTAATTCCTCGCCACCTGCCGCCGCCGCCGCCGTGCTGATGCTAAGCTAACGCAGCATTAGCTTTCAGTGTGAACTGCTGGACTGCCGGGGTCAGAGAGGTCACCTGTCACAGTTTCACTGTATCGGATCAACACCTGAAATATCACTGTACAAAGTATTTCAGAGGATCTTTTATTGTACTTAAATTGTTTTTTGAGCTAAATGTGTATTTCCCCCTGGGGGAGGAATAAAAACCTTCTATTGTTTTCTGAATACAAATGAGGAAATTAAATCATTAAATAGAATTTAAAAATGAATATTATTATTCTTAACAACAAGAGCAACAACAACAACAACAACAATAATAATAATAATAATAATAATAAATATTGTTATGAAAATTCAAAAGATAGATGCAATGAAATAATGTCCAGAAACCAGACTGAGGCTGGAAGTAAAGAGGAAGTTCAGACCCTCCTGTTTATTTTCGTCCTGCAGTCGAACCCAGCGTTGTTTACGCTGCTGCACGAACGCCAGTCGATACAGGGATCACTGAGGTGGACATCAGCAGCCAAGTCTCAGTTCACCGGCCGCCCGATAAAAAATAAAAATATATTGACCCAAGCGCCGAGCCGAACCACTGCTAACACCACACTCGCTTCGCTCTCAGAGCAAACCGACTTCACAGAGACACGTCCCCGTCTGTCTCGCCTGAACACTGTTTCAGAAACGCGTCGTCTCTGGCCTCGTCATGACTCAGCAGTTTCATGAAGCTGTAATCCTGCGTCATGCCTGCGCACGTGCGCTGTGATGCAGTGATACCCAACGGAGCACGAGGCTGGAATACCACGCCCACAGAATACATCTATACTGACGGTTAGGGTCAAAGGTCAGGAGGAAGCAGGTCCCTCAAAACACGTTTAATATTTCTAAATAAATAAACCAGCTCCCAGAAAGTTCCCAGAAATCCCTGGCTTTGACTCTGACCCTCCAGAGGAGCTCCACACGTCCTGACCTTAACCTTCGACCTGCAACCAGTTCAGGTGAAGGTCTCGGAGCTGATGAGCAGATGAGGTGGCTTTAATGTCACAGAGCGGTGCTGAGGTTCTTAACCCTTCAGGGAACCAGGAGCACAGACGAGACAGACGAGCCCGCAGCCGTCAGCGGACGGGACGGCAGAGGACAGGCGGCATCAGTCAGCGGCCTGGCAGTGTAAACACGGCAGGATTGAATACTGCGAGCACGCGCTGGGCCGTGCCATCGATACGTCACTGGGGGCTATCGAGCGTGCGCCTCCTGACACCGGCGTCGCTTTGAATCAGGCCCCAGTGAACTGTGGGAGATCTGCCTCGGCGCTCTGGTTAATTCACCGGTCAGGGCTCGGGGTCTTCACGTAGACGAGAGAGGATTAACCACGACGACGCTGAAAGGCATCGTGGGAATACAGTGCGTCATTATGATGAAAGAAATCCTTCAGATGGAAACGATTCGGATTCATCCATCGCGGAGTCAGACGCTGACACTTCCCCAGGAAAATAAAAGCAGAAAAACACAGGGTTGAGACTCCAGGAGAGAAGAGGACGGGAGCCGAGTCCTCGGGGACCAAGGAGCAGTTATTTGTCTCCGGCTGTACCACCGACAACTCCACTGCTTCCATCTGTTGCTCGGCGTGCGCGTCAATCCCACGGCAGACAAAAGGCTTGACGGTTCATCCTCTGGCAAACACGACCGGCGCCGGCGTCCGCGGTGAATAAATAACGTGCCGATCAGCGGCGCTGGCAGCCGAGCGTGGACCGCCTCGGCGCGGAAACGGAGCTAATTCATCCTGACACATGCTAAATTGGCTTGTCGTCATTATGCGATGCATCTACGAAGCCACGCAATTGATTAATTGTGTAATTATAGCCACTATTATCTCACTGCCGTGGCGCCGCTTCAGGACGGAAAAGCCCAACCTTTAAGACACAGTAATCTTTTAGTGCCTTCTATAAAGGTTTGTATAAAGATTCCGGCTCAGGCTGGAGGAGCCGTGCACGCAGGCGCACGCTCAGATTGATGGCTTCACAAGTCACTCGTGAAATCGTAAAAATGACAAAGTGTGGCCGGAGTCTTTGAGCTTCCTCTCTGTTCCGCGACGGAAACAGCTCGCTCGTGCACGTGGCCGCTGCTCGCACGTGCACGTGAAAGAGACGAGGCCTCGCGTGGAGACGAGCTGAACAACAAAACACGCCTCAAGTACTCCTGTGTACTCAGTACTTCAACGTCACGTTTTCTCCTCTGAACACGAAGGACAAAACGTGTCACAGCATAAAAAAAGTCCTCTTTGAAAAGACGTCCTCCACAGACGTTTAGAGACAAAAGAAGAAGAATGACAGGGACGTTATTTCAGATTGGCTCCGAAAGTTCTCCGAGGTTCTGGATTCGTCAGCACTTTACCTCAAGGACGCTCGTTAGCGCTGTTAGGCAAATAAACACGGAGCAGTGTCCCAGGCAGATGGACCAACCAGGCCTTTTTCACCATGGACGCCTTCTAGAGAGCAGACGTCGGGCGATAACCACTCCCAGCGTGTCCCACTTCCTGTGCAGGTGTAATGGCAGCCGGCAGTTTCCCGGCGGCTTGTCCATTAGCTGCCAGGTCCAATTTCCGCGTCTGCCTGTCCACTCGGTGAAGTGTCCTTGAGCGCGACACCGTGCGCGACAAGTGTCCCCAGCAGTGCAGCCGGAGCCGTGCACGGCAGAGGACAGAGCTCAGAGAAGACGCCCCCGTCCTCACAGGTGCTTCAGCTTCAAATTAAAGCAGGGGGCGGGGTTATCGTCAGCATCAGAGAGGACTTTAGCGTGTTGTTAGCGTGTTCCCCCCCTCAGGTGCAGTCATCCAAAGGAACCACGTGGTGGTTAACGGGCGACGACGCTGATGCAACTCCAGCGACGGTTCATCCGTTTCACTTTTTTTTTTGGTGCCAGTTTTAAAGGTCAGCAGCTCCTGAGCAGTTTGTTCCACCGCCGCAGAGCGGCCACTCGGACCGGGACTCTGATAAAGCCCGTGATGGATGGCGGTGTCAGTCGGGCCTGAACGGGCCCGGGGCTGCACCTCGGGACCAGCAGCCTGACCTGGGACCAGCAGCCTGACGCAGTGAATGCATCTGGACCTGCTGCTGCACTCCGAATACGGACCAGACCATTACGAGTATTTTTAGAAATCACCTCGTGTCTGAGGATTTATTTTCCTGTTTGCTCAGAGCTGCTGAGGGAACTGAACCACAGCCAGCCCCCCCCCCCCCCCCCTTTATGAGCCTGACAGTGGAGAAAATCGCTCTGCTCCAGGTTTCGTCGTTTCTGGGGCTGCTCCCCCTCCCTCTCCTGTTGTCATGGGTCGTTCCGAGCAGCACAGAACCAGGGGCCGGGCCCAGCAGACGGCGGCCATCACGTCTATTACGGCTGATGGACGCTCACGGCGAGATGGCTCTGAAACAGCGAGACGTGATGAAAGCTGAAGGGGACATTTACTCCTAGCGTCAGTACTATCTGAGAATACTCTGATTTTCAGGGCAGTTACTTTGACATATGTATTCTTTGGACATGAGTACGAGCAGTACCGTGCCTGTGATAGATCAGATTTTAATTGGAACGTACCACTGCGCACTGTCGAGCCTTTAATAGCCGTGTTTAAAAATCACTTAAGGAAAGCGGCGCCGGTTAAACTGGGGAAAGTATTTATTCAAAGCGTTAATCACGTCAATCGGGCCGGTCCGTACCAACAGGACTGAAAGTTACCGAGCTCCTCAGAACCCGCTGGTCCTGAACTCAGGTTCACCGGACGACGGCGACGCCGCGAAGCTTCGTTTGCAGGAGGAATGACGTCGTCGCCTCCCCCTCCTGACGGGCCGACAGAAAGGTCAGCGCTAGCGCGTGGAGCACGGACGCCGCGGCTGCCGTCCTCTGATCTCTACAAGTTAAAGCACGGTTCTAATTCTGGCAGTGGCTCGGTTCCCGTCTGCCAAAGCGTCACCGTGCTTCCTCCCTGCTCCCGTGTTTACTTAGAAGCGCTGACAATTTGAAGGCAGCGGCTTAAAGTGGGAAGCGGCTGGCTGCTAAACGCTAAGATATGTCAAATAAAGGTGCGCAGAGGATTTCTTTTCAAAGCAGCGGCTAAATGAAGCGACAGGAAAAACACTGCCAATTGTGGAAAGTAGGGCAGAACTTATTGAGCCTCAGAACTCGAGCCGCGATAAAAAGGTTTCCAAACGACTTGGTTTGTTTTGCTGTTTTTCTGTCTGCGAAATTAACTTCTGATGATAGCGTCATCCAATTACCCGCCGCGGCGCCACGCAGGGCGTCCCGGCTTGTTTTTTAATGAACTTGCTCATAATAAACACCAGTGGCTGTTTGGGTGCATCCTCAGAGCTGACCGGCGTGCGATGGCGCCGCAGCCGTGTCCGCGGAGACGAGCTGCTTCTGTGATTAATTCGCTTCAGAAGGAGCTGTGAAATTAGCCCCGCGGCGCCGCAGCAGCGTGGACGCCCGTGCCAGGGAGCCGGTCACGGCTCTGAGCGGGGCGGGGCCTCTGGGGACGGATGGTCGTCCCCTCTCGTGTCAAGCCAAACACATTTGGCGCCGGGCACCGGGAAACACTCCGCGCCTCTGAGCGGCGGTTAAAACTCGACCCCTGGCTCCGCCGCGTAAATGCTGAAATGTGTCAGCACCACACAACTGCCCTCACACACACACACACACACACACTCCAGCTCAGTCTACCTGCCAACAGCCGTGTGTGTGTGTGTGTGAGTGTGTGTGAGGACAGTAAAAGATAACGATGGAGCTGAGCATCAGCTGTTGGCGTCGTCCTACCTGGTGAAGACTCTGGAATCAGCTGATCTGGCTCCTGGTGATGAACTCTGACCTCCTCCACATCTGCAGAGGAAACACACACAGACCAGAGATATTTATGCTGACGTGCGCACACACACACACACACACAGGAACCGACAGTCGGGGACGTCATGGGGCATGTATCCTCTGGGAACCTCGAATCAGAGTGTTTGGTTCCTGTGTGCGACAGCGTGGACGAGCATTAACGTGCACAGAGGTAAATATAGAAGCTTTGTCAGACGTAACCAGACACACTCCGACCACTCGCCGATCGATTAACGAGCTCGTTAATAATTTAGAGGCGTGCACCTGCAGCAGCACCTCTGAGAAGCTTCAGTAACTGTGTTGGTGTTTGCCGCACGCCCCCCCCCCCCCCCCCCCCCCCCCCCCCCCCCCCCCCCCCCCCCCCCGCCATGAGACAGTGGACTGTTCCGATCTCTGATCCAACAGATGTGAGTTGGCAAAGCTCAACAGAATCCGTCAGTAAACAAAGGCTCTGTGGCACAGAGTGCACGTGGTGTGCACGATGTTCCCTCTCTTTATTTCACACCAAAGCCTTCTCGCCTCACACACACACACACACACACACACACACACACCTCTAACACCTCTAACACCGAGGAGGAGGAGATGGGATGATTCCCACGTGCACGCCGTTATTGCCGCTGTGTGTTGTTGTGCACTTGAGATGAGTGATACTGTGATGACGGCGACGACTGAGAGCAGATTTACTCCTGACGACGCCACCGTCTGTCAGCATGTTCTCACATAAACGCCACATCATCACGGAGTCTTTTTAAGAACCTAAATATCCAGAGTGTGTGTGAGTGTGTGTGAGTGTGTGAGTGTGTGTGTGTGTGTGAGTGTGTGTGTGTGTGTGTGTGTGAGTGTATGTGTGTGTGAGTGTGTGTGAGTGTGTGTGAGTGCATGTTCTTTCTTACACACAATAATCAACCCCCCCGCCCTCTTCGTCTTTTTCCTCTGCCGGCCTCCTTCCTCTCCTTTCTCAGCTCAGGATGCCAGGGGTTGAAAGTTTGCACGCAACATTGGTGTGTGTGTGTGTGTGTGTGTGTGTGTGTGTGTGTGTGTGTGTGTGTGTGTGTGTGTGTGTGTGTGTGTGTGTGTGTGTGTGTGTGTGTGTGTGTGCACGCTCGGGGAGTTCAGCGTGGGACTAACCAGTGATTGATAGGTTTGTTTTCGGTGACTCACGGCGCCACAGTTTCCACTCGTGGCTGCGGCTCCTGGTGGGAGGGGCCGAAAACAAACTCAAGCCAACTGCGCGAACTCGCGTGGAGGGAGGGGCGTGTGACGGGCCCCGCCTCTCATCAGAAGCGTTCGATGGCGTGAATCTTTCAGCTAAAACAGTCGTATAAAAGATGCCACAGGGTGGGACCAGAGTCAGTGTGTGACACTCCATCCACTGTAGAACACAATCACTGCAATGCATGATGGGATCTGTGAACGACTGCAGTGTCAAGACGCTGAGGGACCCACTGAGCCCCCCTCCCCCTGTCCCTCCACTTCTACCCCCCCCCCTTGTAAGTGGATTTTCTGTGTGCTCCATTTTTGTGAGGATTGTTTATTGGCAGCTCTCACCGTCTCAGCAGTTCCAGCTGTGATAGATGAGCCAGGTGGCACGCTCCATCCTCCGGTCGGGGGGAGAGAGGGGGAGAGAGGGGGGGGAGTGCTGCTCCATCATTTCTCGTGACCTTACGTGGCTGATTATGCTGCAGCAGATCTCTACCTGCCATTACTCTAACAAAGCTGCCTCATTTGCATAAAGGCGTCTAACGACCGCGTTTGCTCTCGGAGGCAAAGCTGCAGATTTGAGCTTTTTTTTTTCTTTTCTTTTCTCCCCCACAGCTGACGCGACCTGACGGGTGGTCGTGATCTCTGTGGGTGTCGGCGTGCCGCTAAACGGCCGCTAATGTGTCCAGAATCCTTAATGCGGCCGCGGAGATGTTGTTCAGATGAAGGAGGGGGGGGGGGGGGGGATGCAGCCGCCGGGGGGGGGGGGGGGGGGGGGGGTGATGCAGCCGCCGCCGCTGCCTGTGAGATCGAATAACTGGAGGGAGGAGACAGCGTGCCAATCACTGCAGAGGCAGCAGAGAGGGGGCGGAGATAATTAAAGCAAGCGCTCCTCGAGGAATCCCTGCACCATGAACGTGCGCGCCGCGGGGGGGCGGCGCCATGGCAACACACCCGTGTGGGTTATTCTCCCCGGGTCACATGGTGTCAACAGGAAGCCGGAACACGAAGAGGAACTGATCAGAGTTTTAGGATCAGACCAGATGTGTCTGTTGACCCTGGTTACCGTGGCGATGAGGGCCTAAGCACTGACGGTCAGTCTTAGTTTGAGTGACATTTAAAATCCTTATAAACGTGATACACAAATACTAGCGTGTGGTTGATGAAGCCACGAGGACGCAGATCTGTGTGCACGGTGTTCCTCCACCATCAACTAGTCCCTCATGATCCCGTCAGGAATCCATGGGACCACATTTGGTTCCTGAGCCTCCTGAATTTTCAGCCCAGGTGGAGGCGGCGATGTTTCCCCGCGCCTCCTGCTGCACGCACAGCACTATGGGAGGGGGGGGGAGTCTCTCGGGACATTCTCCGTCTTTCGTTCGTTTCATTAACTCTGCAGCGATCCATCGAGGTTAGGTATCGACGGGTGGAAGCAACACATGTTGTCTTCCCGTGTTCTCACGCCGTCCTCGTGAAACTGTCCACGCAGCACGATCGATACCTCTGACGTCCCCGTGGAGACGCGGGTGGCGGGCGGCTTAAAGCGCTGATGTGACGCCGCTGCGGCGCCGAGCTAACGAGCTAACGAGCGGCCCAGACGCGAGACCGGCGGGACAGACGCTGTCCCCTCACTGTCCCGGTGTTGACGTCACCTGACCCTCGCTCGCACCAGCAGCTGCAGACGTGATTGTGATGGCGGGGCCATTATCACGCAGCAGAAGGTCGTTACCCGGGAATGAGTCAGCGCTCATTTCTGCTGCCGCCACGTACGGGAACCCCCCCCCATCACCCCGCTCTGTCAGCACAGCCACGGGGGGGCACTCAAGGTTTACACAAATACGCTAATTCTCGTGAAGTCACACGGTGACCCGGGCTGCCGTGAACGAACCTTCGTTAGCTGAGAGTTCTGGTGACATCATCACAGGAGGAGCAGCTGCAGATGTTTGTGTTTTCTGCCCCAGGGGTCAAAGGGTTCGGACCCAAACAGAGACACGCTTCACGCGGCTCTGCACAAACACCGAGCCAGCCGCCGCACGACAACAATCGATGAAACTAAAACCGTCACGCTCCGAGCGGCTCTGACCTCTGCAGGATTCTATAAGTGCATCCGTGTTTGTTAACAGACACGATGCAACACGCGGCTCCCAGGGATCAGCTGACCTCGCCGCTGCAGCGACGGCGACGAGCAGACGCTCCATTAGAAACGTCTGTGAACGTCTTGAGATGGAAAACAGCGAGCAGGTGCGTGAGGGCGCTCTGAGCTTCAACATCAGCACGTAAGGAAGCACTTAGCCACGAGCTAACGCACGTGTCTCGGCTGTGCGAGACAGCGCGGAGACACGTCCTCAGCGTGGAGACATCAGCACTGCGCTCGCACACAGACAGGAAGTGACGGACCGCGCCGATGACCACGCCCACCAACGCCGAGTGATGAAGTGATATTAACAGTGGGAGGGAGGTTGTTTGTTTGTTTGTTGCCTGGTCAAAGTTGTTTATTTGTCCTGCAGCAGGTTCTGTGTACTCTGGGGTCAGGAGTACTGGCTGTACTTCAGTTTGTCCTCCTCATCGATAAATCCCATCATGCCCTTGGCCCCAACTGCCCGTCTGACACGGCCCTGCTCCCCTCCCCCACACACAGGGGCCGTCTGTCCAGGCGTTTGAGTCGCTTTGTTGTGTTTTAAACTTTTATTTCCTGACGGAGAGAAATTGAAGAAGTTCTAATGTGAATGAGTCCCCGGACACTAATGAGCCGACCTGACCGTGAGCTACGTCCTGAAATCACCTCCAGTGAGCCCCTGACGCCAGGACTGCACAGAGATAGAAATATATATATAAAGATATATGGGGGCGTGGCCGAGTTCTTGAAGCCTCCACATCTGATCCTGTGGTTATTATTGAACTCTAACGGATGACGTGCTTTCTCTTCTTCTTCTAAAACATCTTCATCTTCTTCTTCTTCTCGCTGAGTGAAGCCGGACGTCTGCGGATGACGGTCAGGGCCGAGGGGGCGGAGCTGCAGGGAGGCGGAGCTAATGTCGCAGCTGCGACTGATTGGCTGACCTTTGCCTGACTGTTTGAATGAGCAATGATTCACGTTGCTATGGCAACGGCTTGTTTTGGGAGGAGTGAAGGTGAACTGAGATCAAAGAGCTTTACGCAGGTCACTAAATCCTCTGGTTATCAGTCGCTAGGGTGAGAGCGGCGCTGAGAGCTGTCAGCTAACTCTCTCTCGTACCTGTGCCGTCAAACACGGGTTCGAGCCGCGGCGCCAGCAGCTCTGACTCCTCTGCCGCCGCCTGTGAGGCTCCATCTGTCCTGGCACGGACTCGCCGAGCGGCGCCGAGCGGCGCTGTAAGAGCAAAATATAGCAGCTCCACGCCGCGTCCAGAAAACGCCTCCGTCCGTCCTCTGATTCAGAAGCTGTTCCACCGAGCGTGTTTGGACATAATGTCCTTCAGCGTCCCAGTGTCCCGTCCTCCCGTGTCCAGGTGGACTGGCAGAGCTCCTCCGTGTTCTAAATATTTTTCCTGCTCTGCAGCTTTTCATTCATTCCACCTTTTTCTGTCCAGAGCTCATTTCCATTGCTCCCAGCCTCCAGAGCCGCGCTCGCCGAGCGACGCGTGACGGAATTTATCTTCAGGGAACGCTCAAGTTCACGCGTGGGCAGAAACGACTCGGCGCTCCGGCAACGAAACGCGGATCCGTTTTTAATATTCTCTCCAGTGAACTGAGCGTAAACCTGATCCGTGTGTTCACTGATTCATACATGAAACTCTTGACGACGGCCACGCCCCCTGAAGGGAAACACTGGGCGAGTGCAGGTATAAAACTGTAATAACTGTATTTCAACATCCGCGTGGGGCCGGATGGCGGAGGCCGGCGGGCGCTGAGTGCTCCGTATAACAGAGTGGAACGCTGTGAACGCCTCTGAGGGACGGCGCCCCTGAAGTGTGCGCCGTTATCCAAATGTGTGGGATTTATCGCCTCCCGCTCGCTTTAAGTGCGGCCGTTTAAAGCGGTCAGATGGACGGCCGGGTTTAAAGGCTCAGATAAAGACAGAGAGACGGCGTCTGATAAAAGGCGCCGTCATAATGGCGAAGCCTCCCTGCTGCAGGCCCCGGGGGGGGGGGGTTCCAGAGTCGGCGTGCTGTGAGGCCGCGCTTCAGACGCCGTAAACAGCAGCGGGCGCTTTAATTATGAGGCATTACTGTTTATCTGCGTGTGCACGGCACACTTAACGTGTCACAGGAGGATTATCTCCCCAGCACCAACAGCTGCCGGAGCAGCTGCGGCCCATCCGGTCCAAACGCGCCGTGGAGGTGCAGCTCCATCAATCTGCCGCCGCGTCCTCCGAGACCGCTTTAACGTTCAATAACAGCCCGCGTGCACGCCGACGTACAAGATGGCTGCCGGACTGAAACTTTCAGGAGTTGGGTTTTCCTGCGGAGCGACTCGTGTCCTCCGGCGCCTCGCCGTCCCACGCCATCACCTCCTCGCGTCTTGTTTTTGAAATGAAACTGAAACAGTGATGATTCGGACGTGCGACGCAGCTTCTCAGCTCATTAGCTCACTCACCGGCTCGTGGACGCCGCGGGGGCCAGGTGTGCCGGGGCGCCCCTCCCCCCTGGGACGGACGGGAGACACAGACGAGGAGCTGAGGACAAACAGAACCACAGCGTTAGAATGGAACGGGTCATCAGCTCCTCCAGCCTGAGGACGACAAGACACATTGACTCTGTAAAATATACACACGTATATATGATTCTATACGTGACACACACACACATACAGCTATATATTCCTCCATGCTGTGTGTGTGTGTGTGTGTGTGTGTGTGTGTGAGATCCGTCCGCTCGGTGGATTCTGCTGTGAACGAACTCTTTGACGCCTTTTGCAGAGTTCACCTTGTACTCTTGGCTCCATCGTGGGGAGGCAGCCGGAATAAACCACACGCATTTTATATCGATTCATTCGAGCGGAATGAATATTCAAATTTAACCTGAAAACAGTTTCACCACACGTGCAATGAGTCTAGAGAAAATAACAACTGAAAAATATTAAACTAAAATATGAATCTAAACTTTTCCAGATGCACCTCTATGTCAGGAGCGGGGGGGCGGGGTTATCGTGACTGAAAGGAGGAGGAGACCCGGTGGTCGTCTGGAGACTGACAGAGGAAACTGGGCGGAGCCTCGCCGACCAAACTGTCGAGCACCTCCTGAATAACCTCTGAAAGTCAACAAAGCAGCTCAGGGACGGCGGCCGATGCAGCGGCGTGCCGACGCTTCACCGAACGAGCAGCTGCTCCCTCGGTGGCAAAGCAGCGTTACAGTAGAAGCCAGAAACACGAGGCGGCGGTGAAGGACGCCGCTGCGTCTCAGACCGCAGCTGCTGACGACACGCCTCCTCAGGGACGCGCCGCGGCCTCCGGAGACGCTGCTGCATCGCGCCAACCTCCTTTATTAAATGTTATTTTATTTATTTTAATGTGAATCTGAAGCGTGTCCAGACGAGGCGCCGGGTCGCAGGTAAACACGCCGACACAGATCTCCCCCCCGCTGATAAGGGCTGCTGTTTTTGTCACCGTGATAAGCGTCCATGTCGCGATAATGAATCACTAACGGGCCTCGGGTATCTGATGCGGTTTTGTTGGGAAACAATAACGCGCTGCTCTCTGCTGCGCTGGGCCGGCTCGCCCGCCGCACGCCTGGCGCTCGCAGCGGCGATGATAAAGCAGGGTGATGTATCGCAGCTGTTCCCCGCGTGTCAAGTGACAAAGATAAGAGCCGCCACATCCTCTCTGAGGACGCTCGCAGATAACTGGAGGGAGGCCGTCCGCCGCCCGGCACATTACGGCAACCTGAGCCGGCCCCCCTGCGGCCTGGGAGGCGGAGCCTGGTCCACAGCGTCTTCTTTCAGGAGACATGGTGGAGATGAGTGCGCTGGGACACTGAGTAATAGCATTAATTCTATTCCAGCGGCCCATTAGTCTGGCAGATAACGCGACGGTAAACAGGCCTCGCCGGCCGGCATCGGCGGCCTGGAAACTGACGATAAAGGACATGAAATAACCGTCCTTCAAATCTTTATTGAGCTCCACTGTGGTTGGAAAGAGACTTTTCCTTCTGAGAGCGACTTCACGGCTGCTTTAAAGCGCAGCAGCGGCGGCCGGCGAGCGGGGACGGGCTCATGTGAGGCGTGAAAACCAATTCTTAACCCTTCATTTGCCCACGTGGAGCGCGATGAAGGACGCTCCTCAAAGTCCCGCCACTTTCATGCTAATGTTCTGCGTGAATCCAAACGGCGATGGATTCATCACGTAACAGACGAGGCGGCGCCTCACACCAGGAGCCCAGAGTCTGCCGCCATGGTGGGAACACTGGGAGACAATCTGCCGTCCCACCATCTGTCCCCCGTCAGCGGGAGACGGGCTCGTCTCTCAGTCGTCTCATCAGGCTGATCAGATGTTTTAGATGTTTTCAGCGTGCTCCCAACACAGCGGCGTGAAGACGTTAAAAACAGCAGATGGGCGGGACTTCATCATTTCATCATTTCATCTTTCCTGTCATGTTTTTATATTCTTTGTTTACTCATAAATCATTATTCAAATGAGTTGTTTGCTCATCGGCTTTGTTAAATTAAACAACAACAATGTTTTTATTTATTATTATTATTCTTACCAATAATAATAATGACATGAATGATGATAATAATAATTAAAGTTAAATAACGGCAGAATAGTGGACCAAGTGTTTTTAAACGTTTTGTGAACTTGTCAGTTGAAGAATCGCTGACGTTCTGATGAAGTTCCAGAACACTGAAGTCAGTGAAGCAGAGCCAGGTGCCGGTTGCCATAGCGACGTGTCAAGTACGGGAGCGTGGAAACCACGTCACAGGTGGAGGATCCAGAGCAGGGCAGGAAAAGACAAGTGAGAACACCTCCCCCCGACACCTCCTCCTCCTCCTCCTCCCTCGTCCAGTCACAGTGGCAGCGGCGAGGAAGAATCAGCAGAGGACCAGAAACAAATTAACGCCCTCCTGAAGGGGGGGGGGGGCTTCAGCAGATCAGCTGAAACACGTGGAAGTGAATTAACGCTGATGATTGACAGCTACACATGGGAGCTCACAGACACGCCCACTCACGCTCAGCTGACCCAGGTGCACGACGCAGACAATCGGTTCCCTCAGAGGTTATACCGGGTCGAGCTCAGTGACAAGAAGATCTGGTTCCTGCTGTCACACACACACACACCTCCTCCTGCTCCTCCTGCTCCTCCTCCACGTCCTCAGATCGCTGCGCTCGTCATGAAGTGGTTTTCATGTGAGCTGCTGTGGTGACCCTGAGCAGAGGAGGCGGAGCTCTGAGCTCCGTGTCCCTTCACAGCTCAACTGGAACCCGACCCCCCCTCACGGGCTCTGGTTCTGTGCACCGGCCCAGCATGCGTCACACCCAGGGGGCGGGGCCAGTGCCCGGGTTGGAACCCACGGTGTCTTTCTGTCCATCTGAGGGACGCAGCCACAGACGGAGCCTCGCAGCATTCCAGGCCGCTGTGCCGCCGTCAATAAATGATGTCGCACTTGGTTCATTTAAAAAATGCATCTCCTCTGAACATCATCCAGCTGTGATTCCGTCTCCTGCTAAACGCGTCCCTGTCGCAGTTTAGCAGGAGCCTGATCAGCGGGGGGAGGGGCCTCCTCCAGGAAACAGTGGAGGAGCGGCCGATCGTGGCATCTGAGCCCCGCCCAGCAGTTCCAGACCCCTCCCCCCTCCCTCCTCCATGATATCATTTTCCATATTGACGCTGATTTCGCCGCGGGCGGCTGTGATGCACGCACGTCCGTCCGTGACACGCCGTTCGCTGAGCCATCTCCACGCATCGCCGTTTGCCGCCGTTAGCCACGGGGGGCGGGCAGCCGCTCATGTTTCCTTTGATTCAACTTTCCCTCCCCGGCCGAGACGCTCGCCGTCATTCGGCTTCAGTGAGTCTGTGTGTGTAGGTCCACATAAACTGCAGCCGAACACGGGGGGGGGGCAGACAGCTGCTGCGTGTTAGCTCGCTAACTAACTGCAAACCATTTGCATCAGAGCACGCGTGCAGCCTTAAGGAGCATTAAATCTCCGTGACGTGCCGCGTCCCCAGAGGCCTCGCCGTTCGCTCGCCGTGCCGCAGACCTGTCTGCCACCGGATCTCCAACTAAGTGGAGGGCCCCTGGGGCCCCGCAGGCGCTGCCCATCCAGCATACAGTGCACGCCCAGAGAGAGGATAAAGACAACGAGGCTCCTCCCACTGCACCTAAAGGAGGAGGAGGGATTAAGTTTGGGCCGGGCTTTGACGGACAGCTGCACTAATTCTCTCGGTGTCGTTATCTTGATTCCACTTAATGATGCTGTCAGGTGTGATTTACTGCGCCGACGTTATTAAACACGCTTCCTGCATCAAAACAGACTTAATGCAACTTTCACAAAAGCCCCGCACGCCAAGCTTCGCCGCTAAATATCCGTCAAACGATTCCTTTAATGAAACCATGAGAAAAGGGCCGAAGCTCCATGATGCAGCCAAACCGTCGCCATGGTAACGCTGTGACGGGTTTAGCCGGTTCAAAGCCGTCGTCAGCAGGCCCAGGATCAGCGCCGGTGATGACAGTGATTACGCGCTGGTCCGGAGCCAGAACTCTCGGTTTGAAAGCAGCAGGATTTCCACCAACTGTTTCTGTAAACCGCCGACGCTCAGACGCTTCAGTTCAGAGCAGATTGAGTGTGTGGATCCAAACACACACTCAGGTTCAGTGTTTCATGCTAACAGCGTTCTGCATGAGGCCGCCCCCTCGATTAGACGTGCGAGACACGGCGATGCGCTCAGCACAAACTCTGATATTGTAGAGGGAAATGCGGCCATTTCTCAAAAGGCAATTTCCTCACAGTAGCTGCGGCCGCTGTGATTCCGGGGGAAAGGCTAACGCCGTTCGAGGGCGGCTCAGCTGCACGTGATTAATTGTTATGGGAAGAGGTAGCGATATGACAATCTCATATTCACGGGAACCAGCGCAGCTTATTTTTAGAGCAGGCAGCTGCCAAGAGTCACATTCAGCCGACCGGCGGCGGCGGCGGCGGCGGCGGCGGCGCAGCAAAGTTGTTCTCTAATCTGTTCCAGCCTAACCAAGCTTAGGGGTCATGTGAGCGGAGGCAGAGAGGGCGGATGTAATTAATATGCGATTAACCACATCCAGCTGTAATTACAGTTTCACTTCACCGACCGATCGGAGCCGGTCGCTCCTCCCAGGACATCGCTGTCGTCACCCTGGGAGGCTGCAGCGCCCCCACCTGGGCCTGCAGGGGAGATGCCAAGAATCCAGACAACTGGTTAACCAGTGAACCGAGCACCAAGCAGAGTTCCAGTGAGCGGCCCCCAGCTGGCTCCTCCTCCTGGCTGGATTCTGTGGCGGCGAGAAGATCTTCCTGATTATCCTTATCTGGCGCCTGGAAACAGGTGATGTAATTAACGGGGAGACACTGATGCTAATTAACCTTGGTGGAGGTGAAGGAGCTGAGGGCTGCTGTTGTTTTAACTAGTGAACTCAGCAGTGATTAATCATCGGAGGCCCCGGGTCTCTGCGTAAACAGGCAGAAGGACACCTTGGGGGGCGGGTACAGTACCGGGAGGAAAAAGCTCACGTGAGCGGCTGGAAAAAAGGAATCAGCTGTGGCGGCGCGGCCCCACGGGAGCGCGATGGCGTTCCAGCCTCCTCACAAACGTGGAGCAGAGGGCACCGCAGGAATTAATTTAAACACCGGTGCGGGTGCGTCCCCGGGGCCGCCCTCATGTAATTACATGTTTTGCCATTATTCATACGGAGACAGACGGGCACATGGTTTCCTCACAACGAGCTTCCAGAGCGGAGGCGACAGAACGCTGCTGGAAATAGAACGTGCACAGACCTCCTGTGTTTGTGCACAGGCAAATAATTGCACTGTGCTTTCTGTTAATCCTTTGTAAGCCGCCGCCGCCGCTTTGGACAGCGCCTGCGTCGCCGTGTTGGACCAACAACCGCTTGTGGAGCGCGTCGCTGCGAAACCTCATCTTTACAGTTTGAACAGTAAAGTCGTTTATGGATGTTTTCCCTGTCAGAGGTCAGTGGGATGAAGACGTTCACTCACAGTTGAGAAAGAATTCAAACTTGATGAACAGCAATCGTGTGTGTGAGAATAAGAATGAAATGAAAGAGAAGGGAGGTGAAGCGGCGAGGCTGTTGATGAAATGTTTTCTCTCCCTGGAGACTCTGGAGGCGCTGTGGCTGAAAATAACACACACATATATATATATATATATATATATATATTTATATTTTATATGATGGATCCAAACAGAAGCCAGAGTGACTAAATAATGTATAATAATATAATATCTTCACACTGATGTTTGTTCACGGTGCTCGTCAGCTTTAATTAGTTAATTAATAACGAGCCTCCACCGGGCAAGATACAAAACCACAGAAGAAGATGAGGCGGGGACGCGTCGTCCATCTTTAAACCAGGAACCAGACGTTTTATTCTTCACCGACTCTATAATATAACAATAATAATGATAATAATAGTTTACTAAAGTGCAAATTAAAAACCTCGTCCTCAGGTCTCACAGGTTACTGCTGACCAGTCTGGTTAAGTATTCCTGGTCGTTCCAGAGTTTTAATGAGCGCTCTCACGTTGACCACAGCTCGCCCTCGACCTCGTCATCCCCGTGCACGCTGACAGGATGAGCGCCGTCAGGGAGGCTTTGTTTCCTTTGATGTGCCGTTTGACGGAGCGGTCAAAGGCGACCGCCCCATGACGGCGGCCTCTCCAGCGGCAGCAGCAGATGTGATGAACCGGCTGAAGGGTTTAACTCTCGCCGCGGCGTGCAGATCTGAGGACGCGCGGAGAAACGCTGAGATCATAAAGCAGCTCAGGAAGAGGAGATGAGGAACATCAGAAAGCAGCTCACGCACACGCGCGGCCGGGCCAGGGGAGGACGGGGACGTCTCAGCGGCAGCCATTTTGACATGCAGTGGCGAGGAGCATTAATTAAGGCTGTGTACCGAAACCGAAGAGGAACTTTGCTAAAGCTGTTTTCAAAGCGCAGGAAAGCGCTTTGGTGCATTTTCATTAAGTCGTGAGCGTGTGGCAGAACTCTGCTCTCATTAAAGTAACAGAAACACAAAGATACTTTAACTCCGCCGTCTTTATTTCCCCCTGCACCTCCTCCTCCTCCTCCTCCTCCTCTGTGGGCACCAGACTGCAGACTGTGTGTCCAGGCTCGTGGAGCGCGGGTGACAGGCCATCACCCTTCACCTGCAGCGACCCGGAGCCAGACAGGAGTTTGTGTCCCTGTGTGGCGCGTCTGAGGACAAGTGCGGCCGTGAGGTGAGGTCAGGCGTCTGTTAGCCCATCTAAAGAACGCCAAACCAAGGAGGTGAGGAAACGCCCACAAGCTCCACCAGGGTTTTCCTCCTCGCACACGCGGCCTCGCCACATTAGCGCGCTCACCCAGGTGTCAGGTTTCCATCGCACCCAGTCAGAGCCAATTAAAAGCACGTTAGAGGCTTTCTGACCGCTGCAGAGAAGGAGGCGTTCGTCGGAAACTGCAATTTGCTTTTCCTGGAGATTCTTCTTCTGCGGCGTTTCGGAGGCAGCCGTCGTTCAGGGCTGTCACCGGAAAACACGGCTTTCAGGGAGGAGGAGCAGGAGGAGGAGCAGACTTTGCAGAGTGCTCTGAAACAGATGAAGAGTTGAGGGGAACTCTGGGTAAAGTTTCAAGTATTTTTATTTTCTAAACTGCAGTTTGGCACCGTTACTTTACTTCTGACCGCCGCGTTTTCAAACACCGGCTGTGATGAATTCATTAAGATTCTGTTTCAGTTCTGACATTTAATGTAAATAATTGAAACAGGCCTGTGATATTCACTCTGGGTGGATTTGTTCTTCAAAGGATCAGATCAAAGGCAGCTTGCACAACAACAACAGTTAGCAGCTTAGCAGCCACATGTCGTTGTTTTGTGTTTTTCTACTGCGACAAAGAGTACAGTACAAGTACTACCACGGATGCCGGGAAGACTCACGCAGCACGAGACGCCCCAGGAGCCTGGATGACATCACTTCCTGTTTCATTTCTAGTTGTAATAAACGTTGAATCATTGGTTTGCTCCAGGCTCAAAATATTTCTTTTCTTTAGTTTCTTCAGTTTGTTTTAAACTCAGATCATTTGTTCTTAAGATCCACGACGAGCTTCAGGTGTCAGCCGCTCCACAGGCGTCTGACCCCCCCCCCCCCCCCCCCCCCCCCCCCCCCCCCCGCCCCCCCCCCCCCCCCCCCCCCCCCCCCCGGCCCCTCGCCGCCATCACTCAGACAGATAATCGTGGTTTCTGTGAAGGAGGCTCCTCCTCGCTCCGTGTGGAGGAGGTGCTGTGTTAATATTGGCCTCCGTGCTCCTCAGTGCAGCAGCTCCGGGGCAGAGAACAATAAAAGTGTAATTTGCCTTTATTCCACAGTGGAGCCTCGTCTCTGTTTCATCCAGCTAATTCACATGTTTTATTAATGACCCGCACGAGTCGTTTCACACATTACTGGAGTTTCATTCGCTCATTAATCAAAAACAAAGTTGCTGCTTTGTTCTCTTTCATCTGGGAGCCGAGGATCGTTCTTCTTCAACGTGGTTCTGATGTAAACCCCCCCCTGTTGGGCTCATTACTGCGAGGACAGAGACCCACGGTTCTGTTTAACCGCCTCTGACCTCACGCCGTTTCCTCGCCGTTGCAGTTCCACGTGAAGATCTGATCAGATTTCGCCCGTCGTTTTAGTTTGACATGATAATTATCCACCGTTTTAACGGCTGGGGGCGGGGCGGGGCCCGGCTGAGGGGGCGGAGCATGGCTGAGGGGGCAGGGCGTGACTTACATGACAGGCTCATCTCAAAGCATGTTCCAAAGCTGACGTGACGCAGCCCAGACCTCAGCAGGGGAAAGAAAGTCAATAAATAGATAAATAAATAAAGGCATTCATATCGTGTGACTGTTGTCCAAAACCTGACAGCTGAAACTGTCACGTCAAAGCCTCCTGACGAGGTGAGAGAGCGAGACGTTTAAACCTGAGATCACAGTGACATCACTGCCTCAGTCATTAGCGCAGGAGAAAAGAATCCTCATGAAACATCATTTGCTTGCCCGTCGAGATAATGAGGAAGCATCGATTTCTTTCTCCGACCGAGAGAGAACAGAAGCGTCAGAAAATGAATTCCAGCAGCATTATCCCCCCACGGAGCCGGCGCCAGGCTCACCCACAAGGACAGCGACAACATTGTGTGTGTGGATGTAAGCGTGGTAATTGATTTCCCCTTGAGTGTGGACCTTGTAGTAGTCGCAGGATTTATGGCCGCGCAGCCGTGTTTGGATGGACGCTGCTCTGTGTTCTCAGCCCCCGGAATGCAATCACCGCCTCCGCAGGGGGACGTTAACGCAGACGTTAACGCGCCGCCGAATTAACCGCCATCTTTCTCAAACTTCTGCCGCCAAGGACGAACCCCAGCAGTACGTGAGCGGCGCCGACACGTCCACGCCGTCCCAGGTGCGAGGCCTGGCTCCTCCCTGTGCGCGCGGAGCGGCCGACTGAGGGATTTAAAATAGAACGCCATAATTAATGTATCGCTCTGAATCATTCATGCAGTTACTGTAACAAGCAGCGGCGCAGCATGTCTAAAGAAATGAAGCTGAATTATTAACGTCTGCAGAAAGAAAGAAGAAATCATCGGGTGCTTCTGCTTCGTGTGCGGGCTGCGTCCCCGGGGCCCCGCTGACCGCTCCCTGAGCAGCTGATAGCCGTGTGTGACCACGGCGCCTGTGAGGCTGCGATTACACCGGCAGCCCGTTTAACTGGACTTACAGAGAGAACACAGGTGGGGGGGGGGGGTCCGCCCACTCAGAACCAGGCCGACCATCGCCACGGCGACGGCACCTGTACATCACCTGGAGGTGAAAGGAAACAGGAAGTGTCATTGGACTCGGCCGGGCCCGACCGACCCACCGCTTTAGCTTTAGCTTCATCCTTGAGCTGAAGCTCTGTGGAAAATACCAGGCAGACCCCCCCCCCCCCGAATTGCAGGGCCCCGCCCCCCTGCAGGGGACAGTCAATCCGAGACACTTTATTTGTTTTCCATTTACAGAGCGGCGGCACAGTCGGACTCTTTAAAGCACTCGTCCAGATCAGACCAAATGGACCGCGAGCACAGATTCACTGAGTCTGACAAAAGTGCCTCACTTTAGATTTTCCTATTCCAACTCTAATGTCGGATCTGAAATATATATATAAGTGTATATATAGTGCTTTATATCTCTAACATCAAAGAGAGAAATACTTTTACATCAAAAATGGATGCGGTGCTAAAACGCCGCAGCAAAGTGGGCAGAGCGATGCTGGTTATTCTGGTAAAAGCCAACATTAATTGGTCGGAGACGGACGACAAACTCTGCTGCAAAAAAATATCATTAAGCCCCACACATTTATTACCCAGCAGCCTCCACTTCAAGCCTGCCTCATAAAGGGCACAGAGTGCTGCCGCTGCCGGGCGCCGTCGCAGCACGTAAATCACCGGCGGAGGAACTGGCTCTGAGGGGCCGATGCTGCGAGAACAAGCACGACCTCAAAACGCTGCCCAGACGCCACGTTTCAGCCCGACCGGCGTTTGACGGACACGTGTGGGAGGGTTATGCAGGTACACGACTTCCTGTGACGAAACCTGCTGCGGCGTCCCCGCAGGAAACGCGTCACGACGCCGCTCTCCGCTTAGATTAGTCACTGGGCTGACGCCGTGACGCAACTTGCAACAAAGATGCGATATTCCCTCGCCCGACGGCGACGGCGGTCGCATCAAACAGACTCTGCGGCGTGGAGATTTGACGATGCTGCTTTTGTTCTGCGCTCGCTCCAAAAGAAACAGCAGAAGAAAAGAGGCGGCGCTGCTTTGAGCGCAGCGTTTCATGCATGAAACACGGGTTCAACAGCGCCCGCGCTGCGAGCGGCCGCCATTGTGCTTTAAAGCAAAAGAAAATGACGACTCCTGTTGATATACCTTTCGCTGAAAGCACAATCTGATCCCAAAGCAAAGGCTCCATTCTTCAGTTGCCATCTTACATCAGCGCTCAATCTCACAGGCAGAGAGCCGCAGTCAAAGCGGCAGAGTTGCCAATCCATGCGGCGGCGGCGGCCGTAATAGACAAGAGTGTGCCGGCGCCACAGGCCGAGCGTTTGTGAATTTTTCATCAATGGAGGCGCCAGCCGGCGTCTTTGAAACTTTCTGTGTAACTCCAGCGAGCCGCGGGGCCGCGCGCTGTCCACTGTCACGTTTTATTGATAAGAACACAAACGGCGCCCGGCGCACGCGTAGGACGTTCTCTGAGGACGGCGGGAGAAGAAGAGGTTGGACATGACGACGAGGTTTCTAACCGTGTGATGTTATTATTGTTTGCAGTCAGCTGTTCTCGATGAATACAAACCTGCTCATCGTCTCACCTTCGCTCTGCTCGTGTGGCGTTTGGACCGTTTAAATATTAAAACTCTCGGAGGCTCTGCAGCGGCGGCGGCGGTAAAATCACCTGATCCGCCCCCTCATGGTTCTGGTCAGATCGGCCCCGGTGCAGGCAGCTGCTCGCAGATGAAATATTGAACGCCAACTCTGGCCGCAAACAGCGCCGCGTGCTCTGATTAAAGCAGAGTAAACAGCTTATGTCATAACGCAGAGGGAGGCCGGCCCTCTCCCAGCATGCAGTGTGTTTGAGTTTTATGCAAAACACCGTGGAGCCGGAGCCGTGCACAGTCATGACGCCCCCCCCCCCCCCCCCCCCCCCCTACCGCCCCCCCCCCCCCCCCCCCCCTCCAAATGAAGATTCATGGTGTGGTGCCGTGATATCCTGGGACATAAATCACTGGTGCGGCCCAGACAGTTGTGGCAAGTCATTTCCTGCCGACAACAGCCAGGTTCTTTCTGCCTCCTATCTATGTGTTTATATCGAGTACCCCCCCCCCCTCGCCTGTCAGCGGGCAGAGACAAACACACGGCTGCCATCAGTCTGAACGGCGTCTATATGGATGCCTTAAAATACATCAGAGATATAAATATCTGTGAACGAACCGTGACGCCACGCCTTCACCATTATGATGATGTCATCAATAAATAAATCAGAAATAATAATAATAAAAAATTATCTGATGGTGCATATCTAATGATCTAATCAATAAATAAATTATAAATAATAATAAATAAATAATTATCTGATGGTGCATATCTAATGATCTAATCAATAAATAAATTATAAATAATAATAATAAACAATTATCTGATGGTGCATATCTAATGATCTAATCAATAAATAAATTATAAATAATAATAATACATAATTATCTGATGTGCATATCTAATGATCTAATCAATAAATAAATTATAAATAATAATAATACATAAGTATCTGATGGTGCATATCTAATGATCTAATCAATAAATAAATAATAAAGAACAATCTGTTGGTAGAGGGTCAGTTAAAGTCTGACGTCAACAACACGCCACTTCACAGCGCCTGAGGACAGTGGACGGTCTGGACGGTAGAGACGGACGGGCCCGAGGCTGTGGACGTCCCTGCAGGCAGAGACAAACGTCCCCGCTCCATCACACACATCCGATTAATGAGACAGGGGCTGACGAGCCGGGGCTGAGGCCAGAGGGATGAAGGAGGTTCAGATCGGACCCTCTGGAGCCAGCTGCTAATCACTGTGACCCCGCCTCATATCCATGTATTAACACACACACACACACACACACACACACACACACCTGTCCGCTGACGGCTTCATTCAGAGCACAATTGATTTCATGAGCAGCATCAATGAACTCATCTGCTTCTCCCACAGTCCATTAACTCATGACCCACTGACGCTAATCACAGTCGTCCCTGAGGAGCAGGAGGAGCAGGAGGAGTTAAGGAGAGGAGAAAATAATCCTGTCTGATGGCGTCCACAGAGGAGGGAGGAGCCCATGTGAGGAGGCGGGCCGGGGCAGGTGTCGTCCAGAACCGGGCTCCTCCAGATTCCAGAGCTCTTCTAGGCCGTGGGCGGCGAGAATTAGAGGAGGCAGACAGAGCGACGGGCAGGGAGTAAACTCACAGCAGAGGAGGAGGAGGAGGAGGAGGAAGAGGGGGCTTTGCAGCTCGGCTCAGACGCTGGCATCGATCCTCTGAGGTCCCATCCTCGCTGTAGCATCTGTTTTTAGACTCCTGGTGTTTTATCTTCCCGTGACGACAGCAACGGCGCCGGCGTTCCCGTGAATCTCCAGATTCACGTCTTTAATCCAGCAACGTGTTTTCTAACCACGGCTGAGCTGAAGCCACATCAAGCGTCGATTCAATTAGCGACCGATGGATTCTCCCGGCCCCTGACTCCGCCCCCCCGCTCAGAAACACACGGCGTTCTGATGCGTTTACGTTGTTTACGTTGGGAGCCGGAGCCGTTAGTGATTGCTCTCTGATTCCATTACCAGCGTGAGGACGAGCGGGTCGTGCATGAGAGCGAGAGAGGACGTGCACGGCCCTGCGGCGGGGGGGGGGGGGTTCCTTCAGTGTCTTCACTTCCTGTGATATTTCCAGACAGCAGGTGGGAGTCCAAGCGCTCACTGGTGTCCACCTTGTCCTTCAGAGGGGACAGAAGACAAAGAGGAGGCAGAAATAGATCCTTCAGCTCTACTGCATCCCCAGCACGAGAAGTACTGCAGACAGTACACAGAGTACACACACGCGACGCTAAGGGGGAGGAACTGATGAACCTGCGAGGGGGAGGAGTCATCACAGAGTCCGTCAGAACCGAGAACAGAACAAATCAATGGCGGCAGAGTTCTCTTCATAAATTAATCCTGGCGGTGAATCGTGCACCGCGGCCGTCGGCATCACGGAGGAGGGGCTCACGTGTCTGTACACAGAAGTACACAGACAGTACTTCAAACCAAGCAGTGATCCTGGTTCCCCGGGCTCGGGAAGGACAGAATGTTTCCACAGATCTTTCAGCTTCTCCCCGACCTGCTCTTCCACCGCGAGGTCTGATGACCAGCGCCGCGGCGAGCCGCTGAAGGTCAGCCAGGGGGTCGGCCCGCTCCCAGCAAATCTATCACAGCTGCCAGGCGGGTCAGCCTGCCACGTCCCCGCGGTGGGCCGGCCTCCCCTGCCTCTCTGACCCCCGAATCCTCCGGAGGACGCAGCGGGACTGGACGGTGTCAGCAGAGGACAAAGGGACGGGTTCAGAATTTACATCCAACAGCTTCATGAAGCGTTTCAGATTCAGAGATTCAGAGTTTATTTACATTTGTCCTGTTTAAAATGGAATCCCAAGTTTTGATTCATGCTCTCCTGAAGAACCTCCTCAGAGTTCAGAACCTGAATAATGGATGCTGAGCTGGCTCCGCCCACAGCTGCAGCATCACGCTAACGTGAGCGCACGTCTGCCGCTCCGGACCGACTGCTGTGGGCGGAGGGTTAGCGTTAGCTCGTTAGCTCAACAGTCACATGCTACACGCTACATGCTAACTGACCGCGGACGTGTTTAATCTCTGTGATTCAGAGAGACGCGCACGTGTCTAATTAGAGGAGCGTTTCCCACCAGAGCATTTGTATTGAATTCAAATGAATCCGTAGATTCCCTGTAAAACCTTTAGGCGCACGTGCACGTGCACGGATCAGATAAAGCTCTTACGGTGCGTTAGAGATGTGAAAACGCCTTCCATGCACAATTCCTTATAAATTAGAGCTAATTAATTCCCCTGCTAAGTGCTGTACCAACACAACATTACAACTTTTATACAGCCCCCCGAGGGCGGAGCAGAGCAGCCTGACTGCCGCACGCCACGGGAAAAAAAACACACAAAAAGGCAAAGCTGGCATCTTGAAAACCAATAAACGTGAAAATGAGGAACAGCAAATGTGCTGCGACGCTCGTGTGGCGCCCAATGTCCGCTCAGGGGCGTCAGGCGGCACATTCCGGCAGCTCGCCACCGCCGTGCAGCACAAACAAGGGCCGCTCGGCGCCGCTCGCCGCGCCCATTACAAGCGTGGCGTCTTCAGGCGCGGCTCATTAATGCCGTGTTTATCCTGCGCGAGGTGCAGTTGACCACGTCAGCAGACTGACGCGGTTTGACCGAGCCCCTTCCTGTCCGTGGGAACCAGGAAGCGGCTGATGTTTTTATTATTGTGGTTATGAGGACGCCGTCGTCACCGAGCTCAGAGCTTCTCCATCTGAGGTAGACGCGCCGCTCCGGAGGTGGAGTTTAGTCCTGCTGAGGGGCGGAGCATGGCCTCCCTGAAGGGGCGGAGCTGGGTTTGTTGCCCTGCGCTGACAACGCCAGATTTCTCTGGCTCCTCTCGCTGACTAATATCGGGCTTCTCAGAGGAGCCGGGTCATTTTCTTGGCACGCCAGTCTGCTGTAACTCCAGCGCCAGGCGACGCCGCTGACGGAGCGCGCCGATCATCAGTCTGGCCGCGCCGTGTGCAGGAAGAATAAAAACGGCAGCAGAGGGACGGTTCCACAAACCTCGCCTGTGCTCACCTCAGCACATCACCGCTACAAATGGACCATTAGGCTAATGGCGCCGAGCAGATGAAGCACATGTTCGGCTCGCGTCTTTACCAAACTCACAGGGAGCCAATTACAGCGGCGCGCTCGTCTTCCCGCCGCTCGGAGCGACCGCAGCCGTAATTAACGGCAGCAACAGGTAAACAGCCGAGCAGCCTCGTTGGTTAAGATTTGTGCGTGTGGAACAGATTGCAGCTCCGGGGGCCGTTTGCGAACGGGCCCAGACGCCGGGGTAATGAAACATTTAGAAACGCTCAGACTCACTTTGATTTTCCATTCACACTCTGACTGCTCGCCGACTCGCCGCCGCTCACCAGGGGCCGGCCTCAGAAACAGCTGCTGAGGTCAGAGGTCAACAGCTCAATCCCAATGCTGGAAATAAAACACATGAACAAATAAATATGTGAAACCAGAGCAACACTGTCAGCTCCTCATTATCTTCAAAACAAAGCTTTATTTCAACTTTAAACGACTGATTCAACCTCTAAAAACAGGTTTATTTAGTCCGGTCTTTCCCCGGCGGTTCTAGTCCTGGATCGAGGATTTGATGGAATTCAAAGGGTTCTACTTAAAATATAGCGTGGCGGTGAAACGTGGCCGCGGGGCCGCATTAATCACATGTGACACCGATGACGGCTTGTTAAATTCTATATATTAAAGTCTCGGGCCCGAGGCGAGGCAGCGATGAGACCCCGCCCCCGTCCGGCCCACCGGGCCCCCTCTGCGTCCCCTCACACTCTGACCCTAAAGCCGGACGCCGTCAGCTGATGAGTTAACGCTTCAATCCTCCATCCTGAGTACACATCGCGCAGTATTTGTACTGGCTCGTCTCTGCTTCATTTCATTTCTATCCATGTCAGAAGTTCTTCAGGAGGCCGTCCCCTCGTCTGTCCAACCACAGGCTGGGGACATCAGCTGTCCCTCGTCTGTCCCTCTGCAGCTGCTGCCTCCAGATCCATCGGCTCGTGTCTTCAGAGCCGATGAATAATAATAATAACGATCCCAGGTTTACACAGAGCTCTGCTCACACACACACACACACACGCGCGGGGTGAGCGATGGACGGAGCCGTGGGACGGTGAAGGTCCCGTCACTTCCTCAGACTGATGATTATGATTCGGGCCCTCGGCTCCGTGCGCTCCACTGATTGTTCAGGACGTTGATAAAATGCCCAAATTACGAGCGCGCCTGTGGCTGAATGAGTGTGTGTGTGTGTGTGTGTGTGTGTGTGTGTGTGTGTGCGCTTTGGCTGCACGTCCCGACCTGAAGCAAAATACTCAGAAAATCTACAAAACAAACTCTTCGTCTAATTTCTCTGTGTACTGCAACAACTGCAATCCTCCCTTCCTGAGTACTTTTATCTCTGACAGCTCCGACCCGTCAAGCAGACAGCAGTTATTTCCCATCAGCCCTTGGTCTCCAACACGTGTCAAAGACAGGGCTGCGGTGTCACCTGAGGATACACCTCAGATCATTACACAGCAGCCTGACATCAGAGGGATTCTGCTCCGACGGTCATCGGCTTTCCTCCGGGTGATAAATATTTGAATTGGTGAACATTAATGATAAGTGGAGGAGGAGGAGGAGGAGGAGGAGGAGGAGGAGGGGGGGGGGGGGGGGGGGGGGGGGGGGGGGGGGGGGGGGGGGGGGGGGGGGTCCTGAGCTCCAGGTAATAACTCAGAAGTGTGTTGCTGCTGCCGCCTGTAAATTCTGCATCTGTTTTTATCGGCCCTGGGAGACTGCTGCAAATTTACAGGAGGACGGGACGGAGAGGACTATCTGCCTCTGTAGGGTCTGTCTCCTATCTGTCCCCCAGGACGCCATTACTGCCAGCGAGCGTCTTTACGGGGAGAGAGCTCCGGCTGAAATATTGTTTATCTGCTTTCCGCCTCTCAGCTCGCTCTCCTCCTGGAGATGGACGCCAGGTCTGGTGCCGCCATCTTGGTCCCATTGTCCACACGGCACCTTGAGTTTCCTTTGACTAAAACATCAGCCCACGTTTGTTTGTTGTTGTCTCAGCTGTGAACACACACACACACACACACACACTTTCCTTCTGCTGCTCACTCTTAAACATCTGGCTTAAAAAGCCCAATCTGCCATTTTCCAGTAAAAGGCAGACGAGCGACGCCGTGGATCGATGCGAGCGCCGAGACGACGAGGGGAAGGTCGACAGACACACGTGTCACCAGACCTTCGCACTGATCTCTGCTAACGACATCATCACCAAATCTTTCTGACAGCTGACAGATGACGGACGGGCCGACGCAGCAGGTTGGCGTCGCCCTCCAACGGTGCACAGAAGCTGGTCGTTTGAGGGAGTCGCTAACGGGCAGGAGCGTGCGGCCTGAGGCGCCGCAGCTCTGTAACTGCACATTCTGCAGGAAGTCGGGCGTAATTGCCAGGTGACGTGCCGCGGGACCGCGCCGCTTAACACGGGGAAGTTTTATTCCGCCGCTCGGCTCATAAAAGGGGAACTCTCAGCTGGTGCGAGGAGCTACGGAGGAGCGAGCAGCGTAAAGAGGAGGCGCCCTCGCTTAATGCAAAATGCAGCTTCCAGCAAACAAAGTGGAAATTAATGACGCCGAGCCGCCGCCGCCACGCTCCACCGGCCCCAGAGCGCACGGATAAAAAAGATCAACTTTATGATTATGAGCTTGTACTTGATGCTGCAAATGAGCAAGAAAAGCAAGGCGATACATCACCGGCCCGACAGGCTATTAAAGGCCACAGTAAATACTGCGAGGCCCCCGGGGGCCCGGGGCCCAGGAAGCTTCTGCTCTCAACAACACGCTGATTTAAAACAAAAACAAGCTCCTCGTGTGGGCGGAGCCAGGCCACGTCAGGCGCTTGTCCTCCTCTGTTCTAACACCTGTCGTCTCCAAACGGCTAAAGGCTCGTGAACTTTGACCCCAAGTCACCCGACTCAAAGAGTCAAAGAGACGAGAAGGCAAATGAGGGAGGACACATTTGAAACATGTGAGTGAAGAGCTGAAGTGTGACCAACCTGCAGCGTCTCCAGGAGACCCCGGGTCCTTCCAGCAGTGGGTGTGGCCTCAGATGTGCCCGACTGCAACTCCTCTCCAGTTATTTCTCTTCCTTGTTAAATAATGCTGTAAAAATATCTTCACAGTGCAATGAAGATAAAAGTTATTTTCTGGTGAAATGAAGTTTGCAATTCATTCTTTTATTTTGAATAAAGACAAATGATAATATTGTAAATCTAGTGAAATAAAGTGAGGGGTTATATTATTCATGGCACTGCTGTCATTACATTTGACAGTATATTGCAGTCGAACCCTAAGATCACGATTTGACTCGTCTGGCTCGAGCGTGTCAGAGCCGAGCTCCCCGCGGGGCGCCGCTCGCCATCGCACCGTGCACGCTAATTGGCGCTTTGGGCCGCTCCTCCCGTGCACATAAAGGACGCTGTGATGTATTTTTAATGGAAATTAACAGCTGTCCTCACACACGTCTCCACCACTTAGCGCTCCGTGCACGCGCAGCTCTGCCAGGTCAGGAAACGCACGAGTTTCCCCATCAGCTGTTGGTTGTCTAACTCTGGGCGCCGCGTGCAGCTGCGTCCTGCCAGTTCTGCTGGAGCCGGATCGCAGGCTGGAATTTTAAACAGCGACTGAAGAAGACGTTCACACTTCACTTTGCTCAGACTGCTCTCTCTCTCTCTCTCGCTTTCCCCCGACGCTCTGAAGTGGCTGGAGCCGCTCGCCGCTCCCGGCAGGAAGAAAGGAGTCATCGGGAGTTTGAGTTTGAACCCGACGGCCATTTAAACTCCTGAGCCCCAGAGAGGCAGCGTGTGATGCTGATGACCTCCTGACCTCTGACCTCTGACCCGCTGCAGTACTTCAGAATATTAAAATACTCTTCCAGGTGCTCCGAGTGGAAGCCGACTCCAGGATTTTACACGGTTTATTTCCGCAGAGGAAGTTTCCACAAAATGTCGTCACACTTTTTCTTTTTCTTTCGTTTTCACTGAAAAACGTTTTGTGTGTAATTCTCTGGAAACAATGCCGACACATAAAGAAGGAAACGACGTCTGTGAGGGGAAATAAAAACGAGAGGTTCAAGGCCGAGTTGTCCTCACTGTAGACAGACGGACGGATGGACAGATAGACAGATAGACATAGACAGATATTCCAGTTTTGCACTCGGGGTGCCCAGAGAATGAACCCTTTGAGTTCTCGTATCTTTGCTTTCTTTACATTCTCTACTGTGCCCCCCCCCCCCAGGATATATGTTTTATACACCTGATCCTGTGAGACACACACACGAAACTCCAGCACGCTCGTGCTCCCAGGAGGATAAACCGGCTCTATAAATAAATCTGAAGACAGTGTACTTACACTCGTGAGGTTTCTCTCCACACAGAGTGTGTACTCTCCCGACAGCGTTTTCTTTTAGGAGTACACATCAACTGTTCCTCCATGTGTACTTGTACTACTACTGTGATCTGCATCTGTCTGAGGCGTCACATGACGTCCTCAGAGAGGATTGTGGGTATCTGACGAAGAGCCTGCTGCTGGCAGCTGCTCTGCCTCGTCTGCTGTGTGTGTGTGTGTGTGTGTGTGTGTGTGTGTGTGTAGTCAAGCGTTGAAATGCCTTTTCAGTCTTATTTTTGTTTGGTGTTTTATTTCCAAGTAAAGTTACCTTGTTTACCTTGTTTTGTGCTGTAAAGAAAAAAATAATAATAATAATAAAATAAAAAAATCTATTAAATGAAAAACGTTTTTCTTTATTTTGTTTACCTTTAAAAAGCCGGGAGTGTTTTCAAACTGTCCTTATCTTGTATAATGGCAATAAAGGCTCCTGTTTACCCACAGTGGCAGCAGCAGTAGTAGTAGTAGTAGTAGTAGTAGTAGTAGTAGTAGTGGTAGTAGTAGTCGTAGTGGTAATAGTAGCGAGGCGTGATGGCGCTGGCGTCACGGCTGTTAGCTCCTCCTCCTCATTTCGTGAGTGAATAAGTGACTCACCAACACAAACAGTGCGTGCACGAGGACAGGAAGTCTCTTCACGTGCACGCAATCCATTTTCTATATTAATTCATTTAGCTGCGCTCCGCTGGAAATCAGTTTCTCCGTGGCGCCGCCGCTGATGGTCAGCCATGATTGTTGCCATTCATCATTTTCCACCTGCCTCCGCCGGAGCCACATTCATCACCCCCCCCCCCACCTGCCGGAGCGGCGCCGGGGACGGGATCAAACGGCCCGAGTGGGAAAGGGAAAATCACAGTGATTGAACGTGGAGGGAAGCAGATGTCAAAGCGGCGCTCGCCCTGAATGACACGGCGGACCCCACTGTCACTTTAAACCATTAAGTGACCTTCAGAATAGAAACGCCGTACCATTACTGCCACGCTGTCGCGGCGTGATGGCGAGCGCTGACGGATGAGCGGCGAGGTGCTGAGGCTTTTAGAAAGCACTCAGATCATTAAGGTGTGACCGGTGGCGGCGATATAACGACGCCGCCGACTCCAGCGACCATAAAGGCCTTGATGAATCTGTTATGCCGAAAAGAGGGTGGGGGGGGCGGGGTTAGGACGGCGAGGAGAGGAGCCCGCTCTCACGTGTTGACACGAAGGCTCATTAAAAATCAAACACGCACAAATAGAATTCAGAGAAGAAGACGAGGACGTTGATGAATTATCGGCCAAAGCCTCGAGATCCATTTTAATCTCCTCCACTTACCGCCGCTTCACGCTGACCCCCGCCCACGCCTCGCCGGGCGGAGGTATAATCAGGAAATACCTTGACTGAGAACTTTGTCCGTCAGCGTCCAATTAAACGGCGAGAAGTGTGACCCATGCAAATGAGGAGAAAAAGCAATTTTGCCAGATCCTTGACATCGGTGATGTGAGCGCGGTGACCACCGCTCGCCGTCTAATTGTCTTTTATTCCTGGATGTAAATCAGCCCAATGGGACTTTGGTCCCCTCCCCCCGGTTATAGCTCCCCTCTCTGCACGCCGCCGCTCGCCGCTGACCTATCTGCTGGTAGCGTGTCACTAGTGATGTGATGTAGCTGCCAGGAAGACGTACGGCTGTTTGTGCAGCGGGGTCGTCCCCAATCTCTGTCCGTCCTTATTTAACGCCGCCGGGTGGCGAGAAGTTGTGCCCCACCCCCACATACCTTCACTGAGCCGTTCATCGATGATCTCACGAGGCGAACCCCACCCCCTTCCCATCAGCCCCCATCAACCCCTGGGAGGAATCTGACCCGCCCACAAACAGAGCAGAGGAGCCGCCCCCCTGTTAAACTGCAGAAGGACCGGCCTGGCGGCGGCGGCGGCGGCGTGCTCGTGTCGAGGTCCTGGAAGCATTCAGGGCGCTGTGTCATGTTTACGATCATTAGCATGTGATTAAGGTTGGAAAACAATCCTGACTGTCAAACAGGAAGCGTCGACAGCCACTTCCTGCAGCGGCCCCCGGGCCCCAGGGCCCTTGGTTCAGTCCGAGCAGGAAGTCAGAGTTCATGTTTTTGTTCCACTTAATGACGATCCTCCGTTCCACAGTTTCCATGGTGGTCAGCGTGTCACCGATGATCCCGCCCACTCATGACATCACAGCTCAACTTAAACAGCATTTTAAATGTTGAAGTGTGCGCGACTCCCAGCTGTTGCCATGACAACAGCTCCGAGCTGCTGCCGGACCGACCGGGAGTTTGTAAACAAAAAGGGGAGGTGCTCCCCATCAGGCCGCCGCCTCCTTCCTGTGAGGTCACTGCTTCCTGTGTCCACGTGTTTACACTGTGTGTTGCATGATGGGTGAGATGAAACCCTCCACCACGCCGCAGCACGCCGTAAATCACTGATGTCACTGAGGTGTGAAACGGCGTCACGTGACACTCAGTCTAGTGTGTGTGTGTGTGTGTGTGCTCCTAATGCGTCCATCCTTTATGGTCACTGCGTGGCGCCTGTTAGCTTAATGCAAAGTCGTAGTGAGGGAGGAGCCGTGTACTCTGGGTAATGGAGAGGTTTTATTACGGCGTCATCACAGTGTGTGTGTGTGTGTGTGTGTGAGTAGATATTACCTGCGAGGGCTGCACCACATTATTAACTCTGGGCTGATAGGTCAAAGGTCGAGGTCAGACCAATATTGTGATCACACCGTGGTCGGAGGGGGAGGAGCCCTGGAGACGCCACGCCTGTTACAGCAGAGCGCTCGGGTGAACGCCAAGAACAGGTTTCTTTACGTCGCTGTCTGATGACATCACAGCCCTGAGCAGACGGCAGCGCGGTGTAATAACCTGGACTCTGGACGGCTCCAAAGCCATTTCTCCGTCTGAGCTCCGGGGCTTAGCAAACAGATTGACTGCCGCCGCCGCCACTGACACGCCGGGCAGCACGGTCCCCGTGGCGGCGGCGGCGGCAGGAGTAATGTGACGCCGTCCCGTGGCCGCGAGCGGCTGCAGAGACCTCTTCATCTGGAACGAGTAGCCCCGCCTCTGCCCCGTGGTCACTCCCCCTGAACACTAACTCCCGTTCCCAGAAACCAGTCCATGGCCCAGTGGACCCAGTGGACCCAGTGAAGCCTGTTTATACGTAAAGATGGAGTCAGATCATCTTCACCGCCCCCTAGTGGCTGACTACAGTTGGCGCCAGGAACGCTGCCTCCTCCGTGTTGGGCTTGTTTTCACTGAGGCTTAACTCATGAGGTCACACGTGCACGGAGCAGTGTCACTTTCTTCCTGTGTGAGGCTCCTCCTCTTCTCAGAACACACGGAATAATCCTAACTCATAACACGTCTTTAAATATTCCAAATAATACATTTAAAGTATTTTTTGAAATATTTAAATATATTATTTAATAATGAATACAATTTGAATCTTTTTAGAATAAAGCAATAATGACTCGTGTTGATGGGGCCGTGTGTGCAGGCACTGGGTTTGACCCATTTATTTAAATTCCCATGTGACTGCAGGAGAGACGTGTTGCGTGTGGTGTTGTGGCCGCGGGCGCTCACCGCCGGTCACGCCGCGCCGCCGTTTTTATTCCTGGAGTCGCTTCTTTCTTTGTGTTTCATCATGGAGCGCGTCCCAGGTTTAGAGGTTTTCCTGTGATCCGCCTCGTGCACGTTCACACGTGCAGTTCAGACTCCACAAAGACGCGAGCCGCCCCTCAGTGGATGAGCCACGTGCACTCTCATTATTCGGGGAGTCTGTAAACAAAGTCATTAGTGGCGGCGGCGGCCTGGTCGTGATCACTTGTTCTGGCGTTAGCAAAGACATCAGCCTTTGAAGAATATTGGCGTTGGAGCTGGATGGTTCGGCCCGGATCAATTCTCTGTTAATGAGCTCCCCTCCTCTTCTGTCTTCATCCCTCTGCTCCAGCAGAGGAAGAGGAGCAGCGAGAAGCAGCGAGGAGACGCTGCTGCTCTGGGAGCAGAACGGCCTTCGTCAAGCCTCCTCTTCGTCTGTGGCCATTGTTTTTCCGGCGCCGAGTGTTTTCTGTCACCAAGCAACGCAAGCAAGGGACGGCACTGGAGCCTGTGGCGAGAGACACAGGGGGACGTGTTGGACCTGAGAGCCTGGCGCCGCCTGACGCATGGCGCTCCAAAGGTCCCGTTCCACGCCGGCGAGCGGAGCATTAAGCAGCCGAGGAGTCGCACGGTGCCTTCCTAACTCCTCCCCCTGTGGCTGCGAGCGCGGTGAGCAACGTCTCCCTGAGCGATCGGATCAGTCTCCTGCGTGACTAACGAACCCGCCCAGATCCACGGCGCCAAACATGAGCCGCCATTCTTTTGTTTTTCCACAGGCATCGTTGCTCATTTGTCGACTGGTTCTTTTCTATGAGGAATGAAAACTACGATGTATTGTGCTCTTTCTCTGAGGGCGCACACACACACACACACACACACACACACCCTGCATACTCACCATTCCCTGTGTCAGGAGTTTAATGAAATCCCAGCTACAAGGTTTCAGGGATTTTTCCCATTATGTTTTTTATCGGCTCAGATTTCCGCCTCGCCGTATCTTCCAGGTGAACATGACACGGCGGCCGCTCGCCAGCTCGCCAGCCTGCGTGCAGCGTGATGAGTGGAGAGCTGCGAGATAGCAGAATTTCTGCTGGTGATACACGAGCGAGCGCCGCGCTCCTGCGGCGTCTGCCCGCCGGGGGAAACAGATGAGGTCAGCTGTGGGGTCGCCGGCCTCCTCCTCCTCCTCCTCCTGCTGCAGGACGCCGCCGCTCGTCCTCCTCTGCTCAGCGATCGAAACACGGCGGCCCTGCGCCGCCCGCCGTTCTGCGTGTTAATGGAGGCCACGCCCACCTCTGCCGCCGCTCAGTTAGAGCCAGGTGAACGGCGACGCGTTGGCGTGTTAGAGCTCCGCCACGTTTGTTTATTTCCCTCTGCTCAACACTCATTTTACGCCCCAGTGAGAAAAGGCGGCTCGAAGTGGCGTCGACCACAGCCACGGGTCAGCAGAGGTCGCCGCTCCGTGAAATCTGAAAACTCCACTGCAGAGAACTGTCAGTCACCGAGAGAGAGAGAGGACGGCGCGACACAGAGCCTGATCCAGGATCAGCCACAGCCTCAGGAGAGGACAGGAAGTGGTTAGTTTAGAAACGTGTTTATTTACAGAGCCAGGCAGCTGCAGCTGTGCACGTGCAGCTGACGGATCTGGCGAGAGCGTGACACGTTTGAAACGACAACTTGGCTTCATGCTCCATCTAAACATTTCATATATAAACTGCGATTCATCGTCAACACCAGCAGAGCCTGGGCTGAGAGGGGGCGGGACGTCGGGGTCGTCATCACGACGACGGCCATTCGATTGGTCGAGGAACTGACAGAACACTGAGTTAGAGGAGTTTAAATTTGTGCCACAGGCAAAATTAATTCATCATCTGTCACGTTGGTGAGCGAAGTCATAAAAGGCAAATATTCAGATCCAATATTCCGGCGGCCTCCGTCGCGTTTGTTTGAGAAACTGTGCAAACTGACTTTGAGAAGGTCAACAGAGGCGGAGCAAAGACGTCCAGTAAAGAGCCTTCAGCAGCTGAGAGGAACCGAGTGTGTTTGAACAGAGCTTCACTCTTCAGAGGCGCTCCCAGAATCCCCTGGGCCGCATCCCCTGGACGTCTGTTTTATCTCATTATTATTCTAATAAAAATATTATCTGCAAAGGTTCCCACGAACGCAGCGTCGTTTAGTTCAGGATGAGATTCTTTGTCCCCTGAAGCTCTTCACTCGTGACCCGTGAGTGGAGATTCAAGCCTCGTCGGTCCCAGTGTTTACTCGGCGCCGCTCTCTGCGCGCTAACTGCCGACGGCCAAATTAGAGCCGCGTGCATCAGAGCCGCTAATGGATTCCTCCCAGTGCGCTGGTGGAACATGTGGCGTGAAGCAAACAAACCATGACGCGTCACCCTGTGTGATCGGGCAGAACAAAGAGAGCCGAGTGAGAAGTGACATCAGTGGAGTACTGGAGCCGTCGGGTCGGACCCCTCCAGAATCCATGGTCCGGTTCCACTCACAGCAGGAGGTGGCGTCCATGATGCAGAGCAGAGGGGGAGGAGCCAAAGGAACCAGCTGCAGCTTGTTGACCTCACACACACACACACACACACGGGGGTTAAATGTGAGCCAGTGAGCCACTGGAGTCTAAAGTTGAGCTAATTACAAAACAAAACTTTGAACATAACTCGCTGCCTTTAAAACGTTTTGGAAGGATGCTGCAAATTAAAAGGATGAAAGTGTAATTTCTCCTCCACGCTCGCCCGACCCGGACGACCTTATTAAAGCGCCATCCAATCAGCTGCGAGCTCAACGAGCCGCTCACCCGCGCTGCGACACCAGAGCAGTTTGGGTTCTGCCGGTGAACGACGCCAGACCCGGTCAGAGACGGAGGGGAGGTTTCACCATCATGTACGCCGCGGCCGCGATGACAGAGGGTGACCTCGTGTGACCTCATGACACCCTGAGAATGGCTCTGAATAAATTAGCAGCAAACACGCGTCAGGTTCTCATTTAGCACCGAGCGGCAGATGAATAATTGTCGGGACCATGAAATCGCCTCCCCAGGCACAGCGCCGCCGTCGCCGAGGTGTCGCCGCCTCTGCTATGCCTTCAGCTCCCGAGATAACAAAAGGTGTCTGACTCCATGGACCTTCGGCTCCGCCGCCGCGCTGACGGGCCCCGGCACGATCTGAGCTGACAGAGACATGAGGCGGGGGGAGGACGGGGGGCCCCCGAGGCCTCGCCGCTCACAGTGAGCTGACACTGATACGCAGTTAAACATGGCGTTGAAACTAGAAACTCTCAGCCCCTCCTCTGCCATGGCGTCATCGTAAAGTTTGTGGTCCTGAGGTCCAGGCCACGCCCCCTGCTGCGAGTCCAGTGGAGGCGCTGGCACCGAGCACCTGGTCGCTCCATTAATCACCGGGCGAGGGGTGAAGGTGACCAGCACTCCCAGTGCGGTCAGCAGCTCCACCGCTGGCCCCGGCCCGGCGCCCAGCACCGGCGCAGAGGACTGTCCAGAGAAAGGTCAGACGTCCTGTTGTCCAAAACAAAAACAGCAACCTAAACTTCCTCTGCAGACGGATGACGGGGAGCAGGAACCTTCACCGAGGTCACCAGCTCAGGAAGAACATCAAAATAAAAGCATGACCTTGAGACAGAATGAATTCATCGATTTGACACGTGAAGACACACACACACACACACACACACACACACACACATATCAATTTATATCATATAAATGTAGCACACGGCGCTGACAGAGGAAAGTTGTCCCGCGCTGATGATGTCAGCGGCTGTGAAATGAGCTCTGAGTGGTTTGTTTGGTTTGGACGATAATAACAAAGCGTGAAATAGCTGCGGCTCCGGGGTCGATCGCTACGTCCACAGACGAGCACGAGAGAACAATCAGACGGCGTTTAACACAAAGTCGACCCGTTTTCTTTCCAATTACACTTCAGCCGTGTCCTCAGAACATCACACGTGAGCACCCAGTTCATCCTTCCTGGTTCGTCTGCACTTTAAACATTTACTGAGCTTCCTGTCTGTTAGTTACAACTTCAAAATAAAACGCCCTGGCCGCGCTGGACGGGTTACCGGTCCCCGACCAAGTCGGGCCGCAGTGAACCTAACATAGAATGAAAGGGATCCATTCATCTCTGAGCTGGATCCTTCACTGTTCCTGAACCTGGGTCTGATCCTTTCAGCATCAGCTGACTTAACGCTGATCTTTACGTGCACAGATAAACGTGCTCGGCTCAGAGTGTCTTTGTCCTCCAGGCTGAGACGTGCTGCTGTCTCTGTCCTCTCGTCTCTGCAAGCCTTTCTCTTGCTGTCAGTGGAGTGAGAGCAATGCATGCTGGGACACGTCGCTCAGTTCGTGTACATACGTCAGAATATACTATCTGCTGTCTAAACGAAGACGTGTGATTTCCACGGACACGCAGCGCCGCGTGTTCCCGCCGTGCATGAGCTGAAGGTCGCGTTGTGAGCGCGCGGCCCTCGCTGCTCTGAGCCCAGACGAGGCCCTTGAGACAGCGCGCCCGCTGCCACTCACGCCGCGTCTGCGCTCGTATTTTAGAAAGGGCACGCCGTGTGGAAATGAAGGGCAAACCCTTTCAGCGGGCGGCCGTCCCAGAAGCCCACAAAGCGGCTGCCTCCGGCCGGCCGCCTCCCTCAAGGCGGCTCCTGTAAACTGTGAAGGTGTCCCCTGCGCTGAGCGCCACATTAGCCCGTCTGTGCGCCGACCTCTGCAAACCAGAGGTGCCCTTCAGATCCTCTGCAGCGCCTCATCACCTGCTCCTTTAATCAAGGCATCGCTCGTTAGGGAGGGGGTGGGATCACAGAGGGGGAGGGGCATCACACACTCATTACATAAGTCTTAATAAAATATTCCAGCTAATGAAGGTTTAATCTAACGAGCTGTGGGGCAGATTATTATTAGAAATCAAAAAATATAGAACCACTCAAAATAGATTTGTATTCCTTCTATATATATATATATATTTTTTTTTTTTTACTTTATGTTTACTGACCAAATCAAAGGAGCCATGAACGCTGGAGGACGTGGCTCCCGTCGTGGACTCCCCTCTGCTGGGCTGGACCCAAACCGACAGAGAATAAAGAGCTGGAACACGAACCTGTTTATCTGCCTTTGATCTGTTCATCCTGGGCTTTCATCTCCACTCAGCCTCTCGTCCCTGTTCATTATGGAGGCCCACACAGCTCCATAAGCTCGGCGCGGTAATGGCCGCGTCCTCCGTCCACACACGCGCTGTTCGCTCTGACCTGAAATTCTAAAGGATTTCATTTGCGGTTCCCCGCTGCCGGCGCCTGCCGCGCTGACACCGCTCCTCCGCTACGCTAATGAAAGCAGGAGAGGGATGAAGAAACAGGATCTCAGGACACTGTGTGAAAATATCAGACGATCCCAAAGTTGTCTTTTGTAAAATCGAATTAGATAAAAAGCGTCGCTTTGAATCTATTACGTTCGCGTCACAAAGCCGAGGTGACGGCGGTTCTGTTGAATTCAGCGGCAGTCATTAAAAGGCGTCGCTTTCAAATGTTGGAGTCTATCTCTGCCTAATCATGAATTACTGCGTGTAATTACACGTCTCTTCTCTCTACTCTATTTATAGTGAGGCCAGTGCCGAGCGCGCCGCAGAAGAAAGCTGCCGTCGATTCATTAGCGCGGCGGCCACATTTGATTCAGCCACAAATTCTCTTCCTCCAAGATTTTTATCCTCCAGTGAGCACGACATCAAAGGCTCCGCTCGGACACGAGGAACTTTGAAAGATCGCACAGAAACGCAGCATGGGGCGATTATTAGCCATGGAAATATATTTAGATTTCAAAAGAGGACACTTTACATCCAGTAAATAATAGATGAAGAGGTCGATTTGCTGTGCGCCGCGCGCACGTCACACACACGAAGGAGCGGATCAAAGCCACTTTCTGTGGATGAGTCAATGAGTCCTTTTTTAAATTTGAACAAACGATTTGTCAGAAAATGAGAAAAAGAAAGAAAAAGAAAAACAGGTGAAGTGGTTCAAACAATAACAATAAATAAAATCAGAATCATTAATAAAGTTAAACCCACTCCGTCCGCCCTCACCGGGTCGGCGCCGCGCTGCAGAAACCTCTGGCTATAAAGCAAAAAAAGCAGCGAATAACCAGCGGGCCGACGGCCGAGCGGCGTCTCCTGGAGGCGTCACAGGTCACAGATTCTGACGGGTCACAGAATCCCGTGTAGCGCCGGCGGCCAGAGCGCTCATCCGTCTCCAGCTATCAACAAAACGCCCGTGTTCTTCCTTTAACACGTTGAACGGACGATGAATATTTCAGCGGCGGCCGTGTCGTCTCCGAGAGCCACACACACGCACGCGTTTCAACTGGGGAGGAGTCGGGCAGCTCCAGGACCCGAGAGGCCCGGCAGCTTTGTATACAACAATTACTGCGACCTGGAGAAATGGATCCCAGGCTAATGGCTCCTGGTTAGTCTGGACACACACACACTTTCATCTGCAGCGTTTTCAGCCTCAGCAGGAAGCAGGTTTCTGCAGAGACTTCCCTCAGACCCACTGAGCAGAGCGGCGAGCGGCGAGCCGAGGCCGTGGTTAGCGAGCGCGTCCCGTGGCGCCGGAGGAGGCGGCAGCTGATGAAAGTGAATATTCAGAAACACGAGTCCCAGCGGAGGAAGATCAGATCTGCCAGGTCACGTGAGTTCAGAGGGTCATGGTCTGACCAGTGCTGCAGGGGCTTCTGGGTAATCACCACCAGGTCTGATGAGCAGGATGATGATGTCACAGGAAAGCCATGTGACAGAACCACGTCTGACGCTAACTCCTGTGGGCGGAGCCTCTCTCCAGCCCATAACCAGAGGTGAGGGGTCACCGGGGTGAAGCCGAGGATTGTGGGTGTGTTCTGACATCACGAGCTACATGCTAACGTCTGACATGTTAGCGACGTTTGGCGCCAACTCTGGAGATCTGGGTCCGATCCTGTGGGTCGCCCTGTGTTTTAAAGGAACTGTCTGAATCAAAGTCTCCTCCTCCGCCTCCTTCTCCGCTGCTGCTGCGGCGAGGAGGGGAGGTTCCCAGCGGTTTAGTCGCACTTTGTTCAATTTGCCTGGAACCTTTGTAAAAGAATTAAAGGATGGAGCGGAGGGATTCCTGTCGGAGGTTTGTAGGTAATATTTAGCGAGAAGCAGATCAAAGTTAGCGTGCACGCCGAGGGATCTGCTGCTCCCAGATCAGTTTGTACCACTTTGATAAGACGCTGATTGTTTTTAGGCAGCGAGCGCAGCCACGTGCGCTTCACTGCGAACACACCACTCCTCATTTGTTTTGGAGGTGCGGAGATGGATATTAAACTGATGAGCACGGGTTCCGTCAGAGCAGAACCTCTCAGGTGCACGCTGACACACGCGGCCCTCCTCCAGCCGCCACCGCTGCTTTTAAACCGCTCAGGGATTGGTGGGCGGCGCCTTGGGTCCCTGATATTAGCTCCACATTAGCGCCGTCCACACGGGCCTAGCAGGACCCGGCTCTGATGATGAATGGCGCCAAGCGCTCACCGCGGTAACCCACATGAGCCGGGACACGCCGCGGCGACCTTTCATTTACTGTAGCTCCAGGGCCTTTCACCGCCAACCTGAATCCATCGGCCGATCGTCTCGGGCCGCGTCCTTCAGTCCGTCCTCTCGGCTATTTTTAGCCTCCTTGTGTCTCAGGCTGGGGTCCTTAATGAGCTAGACAAGAGGAGGAGGAATGTTCTCCACAAACGCTCTGAGAACACGTTGGAATTCAGCGGATTCTAATTTGGGCGCCGCCCCCCCAGCCGCCAGGAGTCATGAGTGATGCAACTCACATTTGTGCTTTCCTGGTTCTGTCCGTCAGAACCGTCGGAGAGAGGAGCGCACTCACAGCTCTAATGTGTTTTCTGCAGAAATCGGGGCTGAATCGATGGAGCCTTGGCGCAGTGGGTGGCCCCGCCCCCCCCCACCAGGTTATTCTGTGGAGAGCTGCTTTGATTTCGGCCTCAGTTAAAAGGACGCGTTCACAAAATACCTCACAGCGATCGATGCACATCGAGCAGTTCCCTGAAACGCAGGCACACAGGACACTGAGCTGCTCCTCCTCCTCCTCCTCCTCCTCCTCCCCCCTTCTCCTCCTCCTCCTCCCCCCTTCTCCTCCTCCTCCTCCTCCTTTCTCCTCCTTCCTCCCTTCTCCTCCCTTCTCCCTCCTCCCTCCTCCTCCTCCTCCTCCTCCTCCTCTCAGTGTTGTGTTAGTCGTGAAGAACTGCGGTCAGGGATCGATTGCGTTTTTAAAAACCCTTGGATTCTCGTATCAAATCCAATACGCTGCTGCGGGCTGAAGACCGGCCCCGACCCCGAGATATCCCATGATTCACTGGGCCTCTGTGACCAGGAGAGAAAAGTTGGATAGTTCTCTTCACGTGTAGGAGGGGGAGGGAGTTGGAGCTACCTTCATTTAACGGACACAGTAAAACATAAACTTGACCTCTCGTTTACCTGAACAGGCCGCTCCACACGTGCACTGAACTCTGGGTAATGTGTCGCCCATCAGAGCTGAGGACACGTGGAGATCGTGCAGATCGAGCAACACGATGACCCTCAAAATCCACTAATGAGCCGGTCGGTGTCAGAGGTCAGAGGTCAGAGACGTTAATGAAGCACACACAGACCTCGGCCCAGCGCCATCACCACATGACATCATCACATGACATCACCACGGGGGACGGATCCGCTCTGCATGTTCATTATTCTTATTTATTGCTTCTGTTTACATTCAGTTCCTTTGCTCCATACTGTTGGTATTTATATGACCTCATAGTGTGTACTTACACACTGTCGTATGTATATTTACCCCTAGTCTACAATTAGCTCATCTTACATTTATTCTTGGCCTGTCAAGTTGTGTACCGTGTACTGTGTACTGTGTACTCCAGTTACCAAGCAACCACATTTCGTTGCCAGACTCACAGTGTTTCTGTTTCTGTGCGATGACGATAAAACGTCTGAGGTGACGGATCCCAAACCTGCCACTGGAACTTCTTGTTATTGTTCCAGTTTATACTAATAAACAGTGTGTACTAATGAACCATGTGTACTAATAAACAGTGTGTATGTTCTTTATGTTTCTCGCCCGTCTCTCCCGCTCCTCACCCACAGTCTGGGAGCTCTGATCTCTGGATGTTCTGAACATGAGGCGTGAGCTGCTCAGGTCCCAGCCGCTATCAGCGTGCACGGGGCTGTAGGAGCGTGCACGGGGCTGTAGGAGCGTGCACAGTGATGTAGGAGCGTGCACAGGGCTGTACGAGCATGCACGGGGCTGTAGGAGCGTGCACAGTGCTGTAGGAGCGTGCACGGGGCTGTAGGAGCGTGCACAGTGCTGTAGGAGCGTGCACGGGGCTGTAGGAGCGTGTACGGGGCTGCTGTCAGAGGCCTGTTCCATTAGAGCAGCGTTACATTAGCACAGTAGTGATGTAAATCAATCCAACAGCTGAGATATTAGATGTGTAGCGTGACCGCAGGACGGTGCACGGCGAGCGCAGCATGAAATTAGATTTCAGTGAAAGTGACTGGCTTCAGTCGGAGGCCGAGGGGAGCGCGGGGACGGCGGCTCCACGGGCCGTTAGTCGTGAAAAGAGCCCAGAATCCACCAAAGTCGGAGAGTGAAGTGCGGGGGGGGGTTTCCCTGGTATATTTAAAAGTAGAAATACTCCCAGTACTTCAGCTGTCTGGTGATATTATGTCCTCATGTTCACATCCGCGCTGGTTTGAGATTCAGATGCAATATTCAGACTTTTATGAGAGGAGCTAATATTTAATGTGCAGAGGATAAAAACTCTGATGGGAAATACTGTGAAAAATAAATCCATGAAAATATGATGAAATATAAAACGACAATAAAGGCGGGTAACAGTCAAATAATAAATCAGGAGGACAATATATGTAAAAACAAAATGCCGTATAATATACTGATGGTTAAAATAACTGTGTTAACTGAGGGTCAAAGCCCAGAAGTTTAGACCGGTGGGTTTTAATTGAGCTCCGGACACGTGTACGCGGCGGCCGCGACGCCCGACGGCATCCGTGCGGATCGATGCGGCGGCAGATATCGGCAGGCCGCGAACTAATGGGCGGCCTCTTGCCAACGGTTATGAAGTGAATTGCTTTCACACGGTATCGAGTTTGTTTATTATATCAGCAGCCATTAATTTTCTGCCAGCTCTGTATTGAATATGTTATCAGAGCGCTGGCGAGCGGCGGCGAGCGCGGGCAGAATGAGCCAATTTAACAGCGTTTGGCAGGAAGAGTCAGATTTCACTCGCTGGCTCCTTTTTGTCTGAGTGTGAATCTCAAAAATAAATTGGTTCAAGCTCATTCGGCGAGGTGTGTGCACGTGTACCCGCACTTTATCTGCCGCGCCTCCATTAGTGCTTCGCGGTGCAGAACTGCTCCTTCCCGGCGGATAATTTTCCATTTTCTGACAAGGAAGCTCATGTCGCGGTTCCATGTTCTGTCTGCGCTCGGCTCGAGACAACGCTCGCGTGCACGCTCCTGGAGCTAAATGCCAACGTTTGGGAGAAAGAGCTGAAGCCATGTGTAACATGCAGACTCCAGGAATTAGTCAGAGCCTCTCTCTCTCCTGGCTGAGCGCCTGTGCACGTGAGCCAGTTCTTAACAATTAGTCCAATTACAAACACACAGCGGCCTTTATCATAAACACGGAGCCGACTCCATTCAGAGCTGCTCATAAATAAACAACGTTTATCGCATGTAGTCGAGTCACAATCAGAAGGAAACTTAAATGAACTGTTGCTGTAGTTCAAGGTTCCTCATTCCTCCGTATATTCATGAGGGGAAACTGGGAGAGCGCAGTATAAAAACATCAAATTAAGTGAAGTATTAGGAAGGGTTTCTGCCTCTGCGTTTACAGTGTTTTTGACTCATCTTGTCCAGCAGGTCATTGGTTCCATCCCCGGCTCCTCGAGAACACACTCTGAGTGAAGTCAATATCCCTTGGTCGCGTGGTCGGCCGTTTCCTTTGATAACTCCCGGTGATCAGCTGGAGAGTTCTCTGAATGAGGCCACGTGGCGCCGCAAGGTTCGGACTCTGGAACCATCCCGTTAGCAAACACGCGATGCCTTTGATGAATAAAGATCTGATCCTCTCTCTGCTGACGGGCCTCAGCCCAAGTGAGGAGGCGTGGGGGGGGCGGGTTTATCGTCAGGAAGCTGGGAAATGGATGTCAGCACATCACTTGTCTCCAGCAGCGGCGGCGACCCCTCGCTTCAACACATAAAAGCTTTCTGTCGCTTTCGCTTTGGGAACAGAGCGGGCGCCAAAATATTAAAACCGACCGCTAAGATCGCCGTGGCGTGCGGAGCAATCTGCTGCTGCTGCAGAAAGAAATAATCAACAGAGGACTCTGCCTGGATCTGTGTGTGTGTGTGGGGGGGGGGTCCTCACCTGTCGTCCTTTGATCCCAGTCATCACAGCTCATAGTAACTCAGCTGAGCCTGATGACACGTCCGGTTCTGGTCCATCCTCAGGGGCCTCTCTGCTCTCCTCCATGTGAACGACGCAGCGCGGCGTCTGTCACCTGACCACAAATAAAGGATCTGATGGAGGAACCCCCCCCCCGCCCCCCCGCAGCCCATTAAGGAGGTGTAAAGCTCCAGTTAACCAGATGCACACACGCTGTGAGGCTGTGTGAGTGTGTGTGTGTGTGAGTGTGTGTGAGTGTGTGTGTGTGTGTGTGTGGGGGGGGGGGGGGCTATTTTAAGCACAGATCTTACAGAATGAGTGTCTGGCTGACGTGACACACTTTACAGTGATCAGAGTTAGAGGAGTAAATAACAACAGAGGAGGGAGGGAGGAGCAGAGGGCGGACACGTTGGGGGGGAGGAGCCACGGTGTGCATGAGTGGCTTCAGTCGGACTTGATGCACGAGGTGACGACTGGTGCTCAGGACAATTATGACGCCGCCGCTCCCAAATGAAGGAAAGTGAGAGGGAGCGCTCAGCACCTCCTCCTGAGGATCCACAGCTCCTCCCGGTGGCCGCCTCCGGCCCTGCAGGGGAACTTACAGTAATGCGAAATCCAGGTCAGCAGCAGCGTGGCGGGAAAACCCGTGAGACCGTGGGCGCCACGGAACCGGATCCAGGAGGTCCAGACCTCATCAGACGCCACAGACGAGGGACGGCAGAGGGACGGCAGAGGGACGGCAGAGGGACGGCTCAGCCAATCAGGATCGAGGACACACATGAGCATATAAGACTTGGAACAAACGTTTCGCCTCTCTACCCCCACCTGGTGGCCGGCTGCAGGACAGGATGAACCGGGCCCAGCTCAGCTCCTGTCCGTCCTCCAGGAGACAAGGGGCGGGGACATATTCTGTCCATTAATGGCTCCTCTGCTGACGTCCCTATCCAATCAAAGCGTGACGAGGAGCGAGGCTCTCTGCAGGTGACTCAGAATATTCTCACTGATCCTTTCATCTCCCAGAATCCTCCAGGAGCTTTGGAGGATTCTGGTGCCCGGCGATGTAAGCCCCGGCCGGCTGGGATGGCGGCTGTGAGAGCGCCGCTCGCTCAGTGTTGACTGTCTCAGCCATCGCCGGCAGACAGGAGGGTCTTATCTATGTTGATGATGCTCTTCTCTCTGCCCGGCGCCGTTTCATCTCCAGCACGAGGAATGGCGTCCAATGCGTCATCCAGAAATGTTCTTGGACGCAGCCTCTGCCAAACCGTTTCCTGTGGCCGCCCAGTCCCCGCCCAGTCCCCGCCCAGAGACACTGGCTTTGGACTTATTGAGCTCTCGGCGGATCTCTGTGGACGAGATAATGAGCAGAGGAGTGGCCTGGGTTCTTACACGAGACGCACTCATGGCTTTAATTGAACTTCCTCATCACCGTGTTGACATCAGCGGATCTGACAGGACAGCAGTCGGCAGGGGACGGGAGACACACTGTTTAAGATGAGACGGTGTCATCCCCCAGCACGTCACGAGTCTGTGAAGAGTTTGAGGAGCTGCAACAACTGGCCCAGAACAGTCTTTCAACGCCGCTTCTTGGAGACTCCACCCACAAATTTGAACAACCAATCAGTGAAAAGGACGGAAAATTTGAGCTGTGACCCTGTGACCGTGTGTATTCAGGTCAAATGTCCTCGTATAACACACACACACACACACACACATACACATGTTGTCTATGTTGCAGTACACCACTTCATCCAGCGGGGGGCAGCAGAGACACGGAGCAGCGCATATGAACCAGGAAGACAACAACACACACCCACCTCCTCTCTGACCGCCTGAGGAGGAGCAGAGCAGGAGTCAGAGGAGCAGAAGAGGAGCAGAGGAGCAGAGCAGAGGAGTCGGAGGAGCAGAAGAGGAGTCAGAGGAGCAGAGCAGAGGAGTCAGAGGAGCAGAAGAGGAGTCGCAGGAGCAGAAGAGGAGCAGAGGAGCAGAGGAGCAGAGCAGGAGTCAGAGGAGCAGAAGAGGAGTCGCAGGAGCAGAGGAGCAGAGCAGGAGTCAGAGGAGCAGAGGAGCAGAAGAGGAGCAGAAGAGGAGCAGAGGAGTCAGAGGAGCAGAAGAGGAGTCGCAGGAGCAGCTGTGGTGAGGACAAGCTTCATCTGACGCCGCTTCACTTTGTCTAGATTCTGTCGCTTCTGTCTTCGCGCACACTCGCACGCAATTAACGATTGTCGAGTGACGTCACTGCTGTTTATGGTTTTATGTTAAATGTTCTTCCGCATTCGCCTCCTTTAGTGTGCGTGTGCGTGCGTGATTAATATAAATGCTCATCAGCTTCCTGTCAGGCCTAGCTTCCCGTAAGGGGCGGAGCTTGGGGTTGTCATGGTGACAGGACATATCCAGGAAGTGAATGTGAGTCCATGTCCCGCCCCTCAGACATGGCCGTCTTTGAGGACACGTCCGCGCTGTTGGACCTGAAGACTTTGTCCTACAAGGACAAGAAGAAGCTGCGGTCGGCGGTGACGGAGAACGGAGGCAGCGTTTGCTTCGTGGTCAATAAGCAGGTGGGCGGAGCTCGATCCAGGTTGTGCCCCCCCCCCCCCGGCCCTCCAGAGCAGACATACAGACAACCCCCCCCCCCCCCTCTGTTTCCCACAGTGCACCCTGGTGGTGACCAGCGACGCGTCCGCCCTGAGCTCCAACAGGCTGAGGAGCATCCACAAGCACGGGACGCCCGTGGTGGGGACGCACTACGTCTACGAATGTCTGCGCAGAGGACGCCTCCTCCCTGTGGAGGAGTTCACCCTGGACCCTGCTCCTCCTCCTGCTGCCGTCACTCCCCACGGTACCTCCCCCTACTGTGTGTACAAGTACAGGCTGAATGTATTCAAGTACAATAACAAGGCACCTGATGAGGTCTTGTCTCTTCTCCTAAATACACACACTGTGTACATGTAGTACTGCAGTACTGCCTCAACCAGTTCCTCACAGCTGATTCCAGCACAGTGACTCACTCGGGTCCCGACTGTCTCTGTGTTTCCTCCTCGCCGTTTCACAGCGTCACGTCCAACAGAGCCGTGCCCGTCAGGCGCGTGCCCGTCAGGCGCGTGCACGTCAGGCGCGTGCACTGCGCTGCCTGAGGCGGAGCGAGTAACACCTGTGTTCTCTGCGTCTCAGAGTCCAGAGCCGGGCGTCCTCCGGCTAAACGCAGGCCCGTCAGCCCGCCACCCAACACCGAGTCTCCGAAGCGGAGCGCCGAGGTTCTGGGCAAGTTCAGGTGGGAGAAACCATCAGTGGAAACATTCCCATGCTCCTCCCTCTGATGCTCCTAGAACGTCTCTGAGCTACTTTATGTTTTTAATGACATTTTTATTCTCATGTCCTTATTATTTGATTTCTGCCTGCATCGATATGAACTGAGTGGAATTTGGCTCCTATCGCCCCCTAGTGGTTCTCACCTGTCCCTGCACACACAGGCAGAATCTTCCCAGTTCGTTTTTCCACAGCAAATCACTGACCTTTGACCTCTGGTCCAAACATCAGACTTTACGCTGACACTGACTCTGACCTTCCGTCGTATCCGGACGATTTCCAAGTGGCAAAATATTCCGTCTTTGAAAAGGTAAAGTTTCTTTAAGGTCTCCATCTTTGTCCTCGTCGTCTCTTCCGCTGACGATGTCCCTGTCCCCCAGACCGACGGCTGCTGTCTGCTGGAGCTGCAGAGTGCCGGGGGACGGCAGTACCGCGTGGTGCGCTGCCGGGCCGGCGACGAAGGCCTGAAGGTACGAGGTCTTCCTCGGTCTCCACCTCTTTAATCTGTCCCCCAGAACGTCCTCTGTCCTCGGCCCCTTCGGGCAATTACGGGTAATTACCGTGTTCCGCTCCTGCGTCCCACAGAAGGAGCTGGTGTTTCTGTCCACGTCAGAGGACGCCGTGCACGTGTACCAGGCGCTGAGGGACGCCTCGGTGGCCGCCGGCCTGCAACCGGGACGCAGCGTCCCTCCTCAGTGTCGGGCCCTGGGCTCCGCCCCCCTGCAGCAGGTCAGCACGGGACATCTGGACATCAGAGGGTGTCTGATTCAGAACTAATATGAAAGATTTGACCCTATATTGCACTGTTAAATTTATTGCTGTTTACTGCCGTGTTGTTACCGCCGCTGCTCCTGGTGATGGCGTGCAGAGGGCGTGGCCTCAGCCACCGTCACCAGAGTCCAGACTCATGGGACGTTTGTTTGACTGACAGCTGCTGCTGGAGGAGGAGCTGCAAACAGGGAGCATATCGCAGGAGGTGGCGGCCTTCGTGGAGCTGCTGTGGGCCGCCGCCATCGGCCAACTCGACCTCCTCCTCCTGCGTCCCGTCGACCAGCTCAGCCTCAGCGACGTGAGTTTGTCTCTGTGGACCGGAGGTCCGCTTCCTGTCAGACGCCGGACTGAGCTCGTGCGTGTGTGTGTGTGTGTGTGTGTGTGTGCGCGTGCAGGTGAGCCGGGCCGAGGGCTTGGCGCTCCAGGCCCAGAGGAAGATGAGGGAGGGGAACCTGCCCGAGGTGGACGCTCTCTTTTCTCAGTTTTATGATTTGGTGCCGAGCCAGCTGTGTTGTTTGCCGCCCAAGGCCAGTGACGTGTCCAAGAAACTGGACTTGTGTCAGGTGAGAGAGGACACACGTGCACGCTCACGAAATAATGATTAACACTGTCCTTTGTGTCTGTCCAGCTGATTCGAGACGTCCTCAGTGTGAGTGAGATGTCTCTGGGGGGCCCCGCCCCCTCCAGCGTGGGGAAGTACCGCGCCCTGAGGTGCAGCATGGAGGCCGTCCCCCCCGGCGGCGCCGAGCACCGCGCCGTGACGTCGGCGCTGCGCGACAGGTAACGAAGGTCCCGTTGGAGGCCTCACAGAGGACGTCTCCGCGTGCGTGACCCGTCTCCGTCAACGTGTCCCCTCCCCCAGCAGAATGCAGGTTCTCCAGATCGTGCGAGTCGGCCGAGGGGCGGAGCTGGAGACGTTTAAGAAGGAGCTGGGGAACGTCAGGATGCTTCTGCACTCGTCCAGCCCCTGCAACTTTGTAGGAATCCTGTCCAGGTGAGGTCGCGCACACACACACACACACGGATGTCATGTCAGTCATGTTGCCCCTCCCCCAGGGGTCTGCTGCTGCCTCACGTCGGAGTGGAGCATCATGGGATTGAGAGGACGGACGTCGGGAGTCTGGGCAGTGGAATCTACTTCAGTGACTCCGTCAGGTCGGTGAAGCATCGGACGCGGTTGGATTCAAACCCGTCGCCCCGACCCTGCGTCCCTGACTCCCGTCCGTCTCCGTCCACAGCACCGCCCTGAAGTACTCCCGCCCCTCGCAGGTGGACGGCTCGCGGCTGCTGCTGCTGTGCAACGTGGCGCTGGGACGCTGCCGGGACGTCCACGAGAGAGACGCCACGCTGACCCGGGCCCCCGAGGGCCACCACAGCGTGCACGGCGTCCGCTGCGGCCCCGGCGCCGCCTCTGATTTCGAGGTGTGTGTGTGTGTGAGCGAGCGTGTGTGTGGTGTATGTTTCTGCTGACGGGCGCCACGCGTGTGCTGCAGGACGACGAGTTCGTGGTGTACAGCCCGGATCAGGTGCAGCTGAAGTACGTGGTTCAGTTCGTCATGGAGGGGGAGCGGCTGCGGGACTTCAGTCCTGCCGTCCACACCTCTGCTGAGCCCTGTCCTCCTCCGGCTCCTCAAGGTGAGACACCTGGGAGGACGTCAGAGGACAGACAGATTCAGGAGCATTGAGTGTGTGTGTGTGTGTGTGTGTGTGTAGTGCTGAGTCCAGAGGACCTGGGGGTGGAGGACGTTGAAGCCCCTGCGGCCGGGCTGTTGGACAGCTCGGGGCAGCAGCTCCCTCTTCAGGCCGTCCACGTCAAGTGCAGACTGATGGACCTGCTCTCTCAGGTGGGCGGGGCCATGGGCTGAGTCCGCCTCCTCAGCTGCGTCAGGCCTCCTGCTGACCGGCCCCCTGTCCTCCCGCAGGTCGTTATTTTCCAGAGATACACCAACAGCAGCTCCGCGTCCATCGAGGCCAAGTACGTCTTCCCGCTGGACGAGTCTGCGGCTGTGTGTGGCTTCGAGGCGTTTATCAACGGGAAGCACGTGGTGGGACAGGTGGGGTTCGTTTCCCGCAGGTCCTGAGCCCGGGGAGGGGCCGGGGCCGCTCAGTGTCTCCATCTTGCTCCCGTGTGTCTCTCAGGTGAAGGAGAAGGAGGCGGCTCGCCGGGAGTACAGACACGCCATCGAGACGGGCCACGGAGCGTACCTCCTGGATCAGGACGCCCCCGTAGGTCCACCACACACGGCCCCCAGGGGGCGAGCCGGATGTCTTGGCTTCATTTTTCAGTGATCGGCGTCTCCGTCCCTGTCCGCAGGACGTGTTCGCCATCAGCGTGGGCAATCTGCCTCCCGGCGCCACCGTGCTCATCAAAGTCACCTACGTGTCCGAGCTGATCGTGCGGGACGGGAGCGTCCTCTTCTCTCTGCCCGGGAGCGTGGCCCCGTGGCAGGAGGGCGCCGCCCTCAACCAGACCACGCAGGTGAGCAGAGCCGCCGTCTTACCCGAGCTCGCCGTCCCACCGCTGACCTCATCAGTGTGTGTCTCTCATCGCCCACAGGTCACAGTGCAGAAGGTGTGTGTGACTGCTGAAGCAGCCCAGACCAGGTGTGTGTGTGTGTGTGTGTGAAGGATTTCAGCTGTGTGTCAACTCCTTTCCCATCATGCCTCTGTGCTGTGGGCTCCTCTCAGGGAGTTCCACCTGGACGTGTCCGTGGAGATGCCCAATGAAATCAGCAGCCTGCACTGCGTCACCCACGAGGTCAAGGTCAAGGTCAGTGAGCGGCGGGGGGTGCGTGTTTGAACCTGACCTTTGACCCTAAAGAGGCTCTGACCCGCAGAGAACCGCCTGTAAGGCCGTGCTGAGCCTGCGGCCGGGACAGCTGCTGGGGCTGCAGGGGTTCCAGCTGTCCATCGGCCTGTCCCACGTCCACCTGCCCCGGATGTGGGTGGAGAGACACCCGCACAAGGACAGCCAGGTGCGTGTGTCTCTGTCTGTCTCTGTCTGTCTCTGTCTCTGCTCTGACCCCCGTCTCTCGTCCAGGCGTGCATGTTGGTCTTCTATCCAGACTTTGACGTCAGCTCCAGCTCAGAATCGGAGGTCGTCTTGTTGTTGGACACGTCCGAGTCCATGAAGGGACAGTGTCTCCGCACGGCTCAGGGACTGGCCCTCCGGCTGCTCGGGGCCCTCGGCAGCGACGTCAGACTCAACGTGGTTTTGTTTGGCACAGGTGAGAGATGAGAGGTCTCGGGTGGTTTCTCAAAGGTCGTAGGTCACGTGTTTCTCAGCAGCTGCTCGTCACTGCGTTCAGATCACAGGGAGGCGTTCCTCAGGGCGCGGCCGCTCAGCGAGGCTCGGCCGGCGGCAGAGAGCTTCATCAGGGTGAGTCTGGAGGGCGATGCTCTCTCTCTCTCTCCCTCTCTCGTCCTGGAGCCTCACCGTCGCTTGTCCACTGTCAGAACTTGTCCCCAGTGGGGGGCAGCACTGAGCTGTGGCGGCCCCTGAGGGCCCTCAGCCTGCTGCCTCCGTCACGCGGCCTCAGGAACCTGCTGCTGCTGTCGGACGGCCACATCCAGAACCCAGGCGTGACCCTGAAGCTGCTGAGAGACGGCGTGCAGCACAGCCGCCTCTTCACCTGCGGCCTCAGGTCTGAGCCGGGGCCAGGGGTCAAGGGTCAGGGGTCAGGGGCCACCAGGGGGCTCCGCGTGTTGGGTCATTCTTGTGTTCATCTGTGTCGTTTCAGCCCGACAGCCAATCGGCACATGCTGAGAGCTCTGGCCCAGGCCGGGGGCGGAGCCTACGAGTTCTTTGACACAAAGGTCAAACGCAGCTGGTCAGAGAAGGTGACGACGCCCATAGTGGTGTGACCCGTGCCCGCGGCGGTCTGGCAGGCACTGAACCCAACTTTGTTCTGGCGGCAGGTGTCACGCCAGGTGAAGCGCGCGGCGTCTCCCGGCTGCAGCTCGGTGTCCGTGAAGTGGCAGCAGTTCGACCCGACGGCGCCCCCTCCCGTGCAGGCGCCCAAACAGCTCCACGCCCTGTTCAACGACTGTCACGCGCTGGTGTACGGCTTCGTGCCGCACTGCACTCAGGTGAGCGCCCGACAGAGCGGCATCGGCGGCGTGACGGCGGCCCGGGCAGCGCTAACGTTTCCCACGTGTCCCTGCACGCGCAGGCCACCCTCCACGGGAACCTGGGAGGTCGGGAGCTCAGCACCGTGGTGTCGACCAGCGAGCTGCAGAAGACGACAGGCACGGTGAGTCCACGCCGAGACAGATGGATGACCTCACGCCTCCTGGAGGTCAGGCTGACCACGGCTGTTGTTTGTGTTCAGTTCCTCCACCGGCTCGCCGCCAGAGCCCTGATCAGAGATTATGAAGACGGAAGCCTGGCTCCAGACGAGGCTGAACACGAGGTGTGTGTGTGTGTGTGTGTGTGTGTGTGTGTGTGGTCCAGTCTCAGCGTCACATTGAATCGTTTCTTTGTCCCCAGGGGAAGAAGGCGGAGCTCAAGTCCTTCATCGTGGAGCTGAGCACAGAGTTCTCCGTCCTGTCTCAGTTCACCAGCTTTGTGGCCGTTGAGGAGAGGGTGTGTCCCACACACACAGTGGGCGTGGCCTCGTCCTCTTTGTCATGTTGTGTTCAAACAATTATGTGAATTTCTGATTTTTTGAAAACAAACAATTCCTGACCCAGCACAGGGCTCCGCCCACCCTCGTGTCACATGTTGGCTTTTCTTCTCATCAGGACCCTGACAGAGCGCAGCAGGGCGTCACGGACATCCCCAGGGTGATCGCAGAGGAGGACGTGGACTTCCTCCCCTACGTCAGCTGGGAGGCTCCTCAGGGCCGTGACGCCGAGGCTGAGGAGGAGGCTGAGGAGGAGGAGGAGTCGTCGTCATCTTGGGAGGATGGCGACCTGTCACAGGTGACCTCTCGTCGTGCGTCCTGACGTCGTGTGTGTGTGACTGGTTCTTCCTGCCTCTGTGTTGCAGAGTTCCCCCAGCTCATCTGATTCGGCGCCTGAGCAGATCCCGACGTTTGAGTTTGGACCTCAACGGCGACGAGTCCACAGACGGAGCAGGATGTGCTCATGGGAGGAGGCGGAGCTTCGCGATGGAGATGTGGAGTTTTGTGCGCTGCGTTCTCCTTCTCCTGTTCGAATGACATATAGCGGTTACCACAGAAGTCCCTCCCCCGTGATGTCTGCACCTCCCCCTCCCCCAGGTGGCACTTCAGGTGGTCCTACAGTTGTTGTTGGTGGGCGGGCCTTACTAAGACCACTCAAGCTAAGGGCCAAAATAGGCAGTGTGCAGAAGTGGGATCAAACACCGATGAGCTTCCACATGTGTTCTTCAGCGATGAGTCAGGGCGCCGCCCCCCCTGCCTTCATCTCCAGGACCAATCAACTGGCACTGGCAGTGGAGTCAGAAAGAGCCGCTGTTCCGCTGCCACTGCTGCGCCAGGGCGCCCTGAGAGCCTTGAGTCGGCGCCATCGGTCTGCTGGGGTCCCCTGCAGCCTCCAGTGAGTGGTTCCTGTCATTGATGGGACCTGATCGGACCGCTGTGTTCTGACCAGTTCAATGAGATGATGTCATCTCTGTTGCAGGAGATGCAACGTGGATGTGATGGCGTTTGGACGGCTCTTGGCCGATCCCGGTCCAGAGATGTCCAGATGGACCAAGATCTTCCAGATGCAACACCCAGTAAGGCTTTCAGACTGGTTCTGCCGGTTCTGCTCGGATCTGAACCCAGACTGAGGCTCGTGTGCGTTGCAGGAGGGCTACTGGGAGCTGACCCCGGAACTGAGTCGCCACATGAACGCCACCGTCGACCGCTTTGTCAACGTGTTCCTGAAAAACAAAGGCATCTGCTCGCTGGGTCAGAACCGAGCTGTTTGTGAGCCGGCTGTGTGGCGGTGGCAGGGCGGCAGCCTGACCTGTGTGTGTGTGTGTGTGTGCAGGGGTCAGGGCCCACACAGACATCCTGAGGCTGGTGGCCACGCTCCTGGTTCTGCAGATGATGAGGGAGGAGAAGCTGGAGGAGGGCAAACTGCTCCGCAGCCTGTTCCGCCTGGATGACGCGCTGCCCAGGTCCGTGCACGCACGCGCACGCACGCACACACCAACGTTCAGGGTCTGAGCGTGTCTCTGCGCCTCCGCAGGCCGCCGCACTGGGAGCAGGTGAGGAAGGCGGTGGGCTGGGCGCGCTGGGCGGACCGACGGTACCCGTGCATCTGCAGCCGCCTGGAGTTCGGCCACAGCTGGGAGTCGTCCACCCGACAGCTGCTGGGCTACGAGGGCCTGCCCCCCTCCTCCCCCCTCAGAGGTGAGCCCAGTGGGGGGGTCTGCCTGCCACGCGCGTCCCTCTTTATGGACAATTGCCCGTGATAATGTCCATGTCAGGGACCATTAGCAATGAGTGCTGTGAAATCCTGACTGCGCTCATCACATGCTCGTCACGTGACACTGTGTTGTGTCTGTCTCTGTCCCCCAGAGGCGTGGCTGGAGGACGCGTCCTCCACCTGAAGCTGTGTGGACCAGTTGTTTCAGAAGAGACATGGATTCGTGCCGCTTTTATTTCCCAGACAGAGGAGGAAGATTTCATGTGAATCAGCCCTGAAGCCAGAGCAGCTTTTCTCTGTACTGCCTGTTCATGTACATGTACTGCATGTTCATGTACATGTACTGCCTGTTCATGTCGTCACACACCAAACCTTTGATTTAACGAGCTCAGCGGGATGTGAGGAGGAGGAGGAGTCATGAAATCAAATAAACGTCAGATCAAAGGATTGAATTCTGTTCATTCTTTTCTTTTTCAGTGGAAACAAAGCAGCTGCTTGAGTCTTCAGGCTTCACCAGATTAAACCCAGAGTCAGAAAAGAAAGAGACAGAGGCACGTTTCACCTTGAAATGCGTTTTAATGTCATTGCATCAGAAGAGGCGGAGTCTTCCAGGCTACTATTTGCACGGGGCCGACGCCAGCGACGGACACATTCCTTCGTTGCAGATCTCCCGCGCGCCCGTGCCCTTCGTCACTCCGCTTGCTTCATGAACAAAGAGAAGAAAGAGTCAGAGCCCGCCACTGCCGCCATGATGCATAGAGAGAGAGAGAGAGAGAGAGACCGACCTTTGAGGAGGTCGTAGATGAGGCAGTATTCGTTGGGCCCGATGTCCTCTGGGTCGTCTCTGATGGACGAGGCCTGCGAGGAGCGGGAGACGCCGTTTAGTGAGCCTCACACACGCAGCTGGTCACTTCCTGCGGAGGCGGGCCTTACCTTGATTTTGCACGAGTTGGGCGATCTGGAGGAGGAGCTGGAGTTGAAGCTGATGGCGGTGGTGATGCTGCTGTTCAGGGACACGTGGTTGATCGCCAGAGATGTGGGCGTGTACTCCACGAGCTGCCACACACACACACACACACGGTTAAAGTCCACATGTCCGGGCCTCCTCCGCTCCTTCTTGCTCCTCCACCTCCCTCACCTGGTACATGCACCTCTCGTCCAACTCCTCGCACGTGTCGCTGCTCCACGCCACCACCTGGTCCAGCAGGGCGCTGAGCTGCTGAGCGCACGGGACCTTGAACAGCCTGTGGAGGGCAGTTGACAGAGGACAGTGAGAAAACACACAACCACCTGCGGGCCCCAGCTCCCTCTGTGACGGCGGCGACTCCACTAACCAGATCTGCACGCAGGACGGCTTGGCGGCGGCCCAGGAGACGGCCAGCAGCAGCATGGAGGTGACCAGCGCAGCTCGGAGACTCATCGTGGATCCTTCTTCTTCTTCTGTCCTTGGCTGTGAAACCTGAAGACTGGGATGCACCCGGGTTGTGGAGCAGCTCCTGAGCTCCTCTGCTTTTATGTGCACCCTGGACAATGTGACTCGATTGGACACAGAAATAAAAGGACACGAGTCATTGAGGTGTTAATGTCCTCTGGAACATGGTCAATGTGCTTCTCTGTCCTCGCCTTTACATCACAAGGCTTTTTTATGACGAGCGCCCCGAGGCCCATTCGTACAAGCTTGTCTTTTCTGGGAATCGCTGCTGCACACGTCCTCTTCCCTGTAACCTCTTTCGTGGACTCTCCGCTGTTTGACCTCAGGGCTCTGCTCCTCCAACTGACCTCCGACCTCCTGCTGGACGGAGCAGAGCCCAGCGTGTGACTCCCATCTTGAGATAGTTTGACACTAGAAATGACACCGTCACGACGAACCAAAACCAATAGAATTAAGAAGAACCTCGGCCCCGTGTCCGACCTGGCTTGTGGACCTTGTGATTAACATGTGAAACTGCAGGATCACACTCCGACCTCCTCCTCACCCGCTGCCACGCCGCCGCGCTCGCCACAGCGCCACGCACCTCCTCTGACGGGAGGAGAACCTCACTGCTCACAGCTGACCGCTGCATCTCAATTGTTCCTTCTTTGAATTAAACAGCGGCGCTGTGTCCTCCTCCCTGAGAGGCTCAGTCACACTTGATTCATGCTTCACAGATCTGATGTCTGGTGAACAGTGTCTTGTTTTTCCAAGGTGAGGAGTGTGTGTGTGTGTGTGTGAGTGTGTGTGTGAGTGTGTGAGAGAGTGTGTGAGTGTGTGTGTGTGTGTGAGTGTGTGAGTGTGTGTGAGTGTGAGTGTGTGAGTGTGTGAGTGTGTGTGTGAGTGTGTGAGTGTGTGAGTGTGTGAGTGTGTGTGTGAGTGTGTGAGTGAGTGTGTGAGTGTGTGTGTGTGTGTGAGTGTGTGAGTGTGTGTGAGTGTGAGTGTGTGAGTGTGTGAGTGTGTGTGTGAGTGTGTGAGAGAGTGTGTGAGTGTGTGTGTGTGTGTGAGTGTGTGTGTGTGTGAGAGTGTGTGAGTGTGTGTGTGTGTGTGTGTGTGTGTGTTCTTACTGACAGTGCTGCTATGAAATGAAGGGTCCCTGATTATTTTGCTGAGACTAAAGATCAGTTAAAGGTCAAAGGTCATGGCAGATGTGTGTGTGTGTGTGTGTGTGTGAGTGTGTGTGAGAGTGTGTGAGAGTGTGTGAGTGTGTGTGAGTGTGTGTGTGTGTGTGTTCTTACTGACAGTGCTGCTATGAAATGAAGGGTCCCTGATTATTTTGCTGAGACTAAAGATCAGTTAAAGGTCAAAGGTCATGGCAGAGGGCACCAGTGTTGGCCATTCAGGTGCTGTGGCCTGGTCACGGATCATTTGATGGGCAGTGACGGTGTCTGGCCAGCAGGTGTCACTGTCCCTGATCAAACAGTCATTATCCTGTCGCCATGGTGACCGACTCCACCTTGAGTCGTGTGTTATTTACCCATATGTAGAAATGCTCAGAGCAGCGTGTCAGTACTTCACCTGCACCTGAGCAGTAAAACAGTCAAATATGACAGTTTAACCTCCCAGGCCGCCGACCACAGGGAGCCCGTCAGGTGACTCAGCCCACGCCTGTAATTTGATTAGAAACTGACGATGTGTCAACAGGTGCGAGGGCCCACGCCTTCAAGGTAATGTTTGCTCATGGCGTTGTGCTTCAGCGCTGAGCGAGCGGCGGGCACCAGGAACCAGATGAGAGCGGAATGGAGCGACTGGACCTTTGAGTGAGCGGCAGCGTCCTGTGGCAGCCATGAGCATCCTGGGCAGGATCATCTTCTACAGGTCTGAGCTCTGTCTTCTTTCACAGCTTCAGCTGAAGGACGGTGTCCTCACTCTGTTCTTCTTCACGCAGCATGCTGGTCCTCATCGTCGTCATTGCCTTCATCATCATCCTCTTCCTCTCCTTTGCCTTCTCGGGTAAGAAGCGTGTGCGTCCTGGCGAGGGGGGCCGAGGCGCCGCCCGTTACAATGACCCTGCATGTGTCCCCGTCCCACAGATTCCATGGCGGCCGTGGTCAGCGACAACACGTGGCCCGTCGCAAACATGGGCCGCGACCAGCTGCTCAGCTGCTACCTCCGTAAACAGGCCGCCACGCAGGTGTCGGTCACATGGAAGAGGGAGGGTCTGAGCGGGGTGGTGTACAAGTACGAGAACGGAGCTCCCAGCCTGCGGGACCAGAACTCCCAGTTCAAGGGGAGAACTCTGCTGTTCCCCGGGGCTCTGGCCGCCGGGAACGCCTCCCTGCTCATCAAGAACGTGAAGCAGAGCGACGCGGGCCGCTACGCCTGCAGCATCAGCCCAGGAGGCGCAGTCAACATTCACCTGAGGACAGCAGGTACGACTCGTCTTTCCAGTCTCTCCCAGTGTTTGCTCTGGGAAGGAAAACAGCGACGACGGCGCAGAGCGGCGTCTGACCTGCACGGATCTGTGATTTCAGCCTATACCGCCCCCACGTTCACGCTGACCAACAGCGTGCTGACCGCTGAGGCCGGCCGCTGGTTCCCTCGGCCTCAGGTGACGTGGCTGAGCCTGGACGACGACGTCCTGGAGGGACAGACCAACTTGTCCCAGAGCGGCCACAAGGTGTTCCGCGTGACGAGCAGGGTGGCGGTGGACGCGGACGACTCCTACATCTGCCGGATCGAAAACGAGCTGGTGATCTCCGTCTCCACGGCAACGGTGACAGGTGATGTTAAACCACGCAACGCTTTAAATGTGTACAATCTAAAGGGGACGATAAAGCGTGGTCGTCCTGTCCTGTCCTCCAGGCTCCAGCGTCTCCCAGGACTCGTACTTCACCTTCAACGCCGCTGCCTCCCCGAGCTTCGCCACCACGGGCGTCCTCTGCATCTGGTTCCTGACGTAACAGGTGGCGAGGAACCGACAGGACCTGAAGATAACCTGAGGAGAAGTTTATTGAAAACACCGATGGACGGGGAGACGCTGTTGTGGCGACACCTGGTGGCCAAACAGCTCGCTGACTCTCTGCCTGTTGGTTGTTCCTTTGATTTGTCGCGTGTCTGAACCATCCAGACCTGAAATCAACTCTCAGTGAAAAGACGAAGAAAGATTTATTTGAAGAAGCTGAAGCGTGAAGGAGGCTGAAGCAGGAGGACAACGAGGACATGAGGACATGAGGAGACGGATGGAAAAGGACGTGGAAGCTTTACTGGGTTATATATTCGATGTCTATATTTAAATGGGCTGAGCAGAAACGTAAAGGCCCAAAGTTTAAAGGTGAACCTGAGGATCCTGACTGACGTCACTAGGAATGAACTGTGTCATCACCTGTTGTTTCCATGTTCAATAAAAACCATGAAAGCACCAGAAAATAAACTCTTTTGTCTGTCGGGGAAGAAACAACAACTGGCTCCATGACACATTTTAAACTCCAGTTTCTAATGTGACGTGTTTGTCCGTCCGGGGGGCGGGGCGCTGCCGCACAGGGGCCTGCAGGGTCTGTGAACCGCCCCTGAGGGGGAGGGGCCACGTGTCCCACGGGACCCTGAACGCAGCACAGCAACTTCTGCCTCGAAACGTCCCGCACAGGCCGAAACTTTCTGAAACTTTGCGGAACTCTCCGCAGCTCGGTGCGGGCGGTGCGCGTGTCTGCGCGTGTCTGTGCGTGTTCGCCATGTCCGGCTGTGAGCGGGCGGAGGACCGGGCGGAGGACCGGGCGGAGGAGCGTTCAGGAGCCGGGCCGTCGGCGGCTCCTCGGACCGTGTGCTCCGTGTGTGAGCGTGTGTACCGGGACCCGAGGCTGCTGCCGTGTCTCCACACCTTCTGCTCGGACTGCATCGGGCAGCTGGAGCCCTTCTCCCGGACCCTGTCCTCCGTCAGCCCGGAGCAGGAGCAGGAGGAGGACCGGGCTGCCGTCACGGTGCTCTGCCCGGACTGTGACTCCGAGGTGGACCTGCCTCCCTCCGGACCCGCCGGCCTGAGCACCGACCACCTGGCGCTGGACGCCGTGTTCCTGGAGACTCTGAAGACGGAGCGGCCGCTGAGCTGCGACCTGTGCGGGGAGGGAGGCGCCGAGAGCCGCTGCGAGGTGTGCGGCGTCAGCCTGTGTGAGTTCTGCTGCCAGGCCCACAGGTACTGCTCTGAAACACTGCATCACGTGATGCCAGGTACCTGCCTGGAGCACCTGACCGGGTCTTCTCTGTGACGTCAGCTGTCTTCTGCTCTGTGACCTGCAGGCGGCAGAAGCGAACGGCGTCCCACTGCGTGCAGCGTCTGGAGGAGCTGAAATCCCGCGGCGGCCTCGTCCGGCCCGTCCTCTGCCCCCTGCACCCGGGCCAGGAGCTGCGGCTCTTCTGTCAGCCCTGCGACCTGCCCGTGTGCCCGGACTGCGCCGCCACGCTGCACCGCGACCACCGCTGCTGCCCCGCGCGTGACGCCGTCCATCGCCACGGAGACCGCATCCGACAGCTGGTCGCCGGGCAGCTGCGCCCTCTCCTGGAGCGTCTGGACCGGTCGCTGCAGAAGGTGAGTTATCCCACTGAGGACATCAGAACGACGGCGAGAGCTTCCCGTGATGCGTTCTCGCTCTCCCGCAGGTGGAGGTTTCCCAGGAGGCCTTGCAGGCACGGGTGGAGGCGGCAGCCAACGAGGTGAGGGCGTTTGCACGAGGGTACGCCAGCGCCGTGGAAGCTCACTGCCTGTCTCTGCTGCGGCGCCTGGAGGAGCTGCGAGTCCAACGCAGGTACCAAACACGCAGCACGCCAATCTGTCCTCGCACGCCACAGCGCCTTAACGACCTCGACGCCACCCGTGCGGCAGGAACCAGCTCCACCTGCAGCGGGCTCAGCTGAGGCAGGCGCTGCTGGACGTCCGAGGCGCCGTGGACTTCGCAGAGAGACTCCTGGGCTCCGGCTCTGACGCCGAGATCCTGAGCGCCAAGGGCGTGACCCTGAGGAGACTGACCGGTCTGGCCGAGTGCAGCTACGACCCGCACCCGGCGACCGTCGCCCCCGACGATGGCAGCAGCATCTGCTTTGTGCCCGGGGAGCCGGCGGGGGAGGTGGAGGGCTACCCGGTGGTCGGGGTCATCAGCGCGAGGACGGTGGACCTCAGCAAGTGCAGCACTGAAGGAGAAGGTAAAGCCCTGAGGACACTGAGCCTCGTTCGGATGGTTCTGACCAGTCGCCGCAGAACCTGAACACGGCTGACGAGGTACCGGCGTTCCCCTCGAGGGGGAGGAGTCAGGGAGGAGCGCAGGTCGTTTTCTGCTCGGGGGTTTTGGTTCACAGACATTCCTGAGGGACCAAAGGAATGTGGAGGGGACTCAACAAGCCTGAGGGCTGTTTACACACACACACACACACACACACACACCAGAAGTGGCGACAGGGCGTTTTCAAGTTAGTTAGGTTTAACCGCGGTGGGAAACGCGACGGTTTCATCCCTCGTTTCGTTTCCCTGTTGACGTTTGAACTTTAAGCGTCGCTGCATCTGCGGCACCATCTGGATCTGTCCGGGGGCGGGGTCAGACTCAGGCGGGCGTGGACGCCGGTGTGGGACAGCTGGCCCTGTAATGGCGACAGCTGCTGGCGTGAATTGGTGGCAGCGGCACTCAGCCATCATCTGGGGATCAAAGGAGAGACGAGCAGTGCTTCAAACTTCTGTTTTCACTGTGACCTTTGACCCCCAAATTGTAATCCAGTCTCAGTGAACGCTTGTGACGTCTCTGGAGGTGTTTTTGACACATCGTGTCCACAATAATGGGACGGACGGCCACGTGTCTGTGGTGTTTGAGTTTGTTAGTTTTGATCGCGTGTCGTCCCTCGACCCTTGACCCTCGACCCCTCCCCCAGCTGCTCCTGGCCGTAGCTCTGTGCCAGACCAGAGGTTTTATTTTTGGATCGGGACGTCACTCAGCCGTCGGCCACGCGGTGCCTTCTTTCACTCTCCTGTGTCTGTGTGACCTTTGACCTCTGGTGTTGGCAGGTCTGCAGCGCGGCGTGGAGGGCGAGCGAGGTCACTTCACGCTGGTGTGTCGAGACTCCTCCGGGGAGCAGGTGGCACGCGGCGGAGAGCACGTGCTGGTCAGCGTCGTCCACAAGGAGAAGAAAGGCTGGTGAGGGTTCGGGTCGACTGAAACATTCTCAAACACAAGGAACCTGTTTCAGTAACAACGTTTGTTTCAGCTCTGTGGAGACGACCGTGGTCGACCACGGCGACGGCTCGTACGGCGTTTCGTTCACACCTGAAGAGGCGGGATTGTACTCCGTGTGGGTGTGTGTCAGAGCCCAACACGTCAAGGTAAAAGACATCCTCCGTGTTAACAGACGGTACAAAGATTCAAAGATTCTTTTCAGCTCTTTTCTTGTCGTGCGCGCGCATCTCCTCCTGCAGGGGTCGCCGTTTATCCTGACCGTGCAGAAGAAGGTCTGGCGACACAGCGGGACGTTCCACTGCTGCTGCTTCTGCTCCAGCGGGGGAGCCAAGGAGGCGCGATGTGGCTGCCCGGGAACCATGCCAGGTACAGGGAGGGCGTGTTGGCGTTAAACGTGTTGTCATCCGTCACCGTAGAACGCTCTGCTAAAGGCTGGGAGAGTCAAGTGGTTCTGTCCTGGTCCCGCAGGAGGATTCAAAGGCTGCGGCCACGGTCATAAGGGACACCCCGGCAAGCCTCACTGGTCGTGCTGCGGCAGCACCGCGGAGCAGTCCCAGTGTCTGCCTCCCGGCGTGCTGGCTGCCGTTTCTCCTCGAGGCCACCTGAGAACCGTGGAGCTCTGAGGACACGAGCAACAGCGGAAAGGTCAGAGTGGCTCGGGGCCGTGAGGGAGGGGCTGCTGGGGCGAGCGATGCGGTGACTGAATCTGATCTGGGGTCACTGGGGTCACTGACTGGACGAGAAGAGAACTTCATGAATATGGACACACTGGAAGAGTCTCAGAACACCGTCATTCCTCTCCAGCTCTGAACATTAACACACAGCCTCTTCATGTATTTCCTGACTATGCCATATATGTAGTGTGAGTACAAATATATATATATATATATATACATACATACGGTCTGTAGTGAATGTAGTTTTTATAGTAAAGTAGATTTTTTTACATGAAGATTAACCTATCTCGATCTTTCCAATAACAGGCAGCGTCTCTGACTTCTGTTTTGTTTTTGCACTGACTGATGATTTCAACACTCTGTTTATTCTCTGGATAAATAAACAATAAATAAACCTTTTTCACTTTTTCACTTCTGCCTCTTCCCTCAGCAGAACCATACAGACAAACACACAGTTTAATGGAGCATAAATCAATGAAATGTAAAAGTGACCAAAACCACATTAGTGTTACCACAACACTGGGTTGCATTGAAATGACGTCATTCATGGATAAACACAAGGTGATATAACCCAAAAGACCAACAGTCGCTGACAGAACTATCCGAGATGAGAAGAAGGTGAAGGTTTTCTGTCCGCCCTCCATCCCTCTGGATGATGCTGGGTGCGCCCTCTGCTGGCGGGATGAGGCCAAGCGCTCGGGTCCACACTCCAGCCTGATAGGTGGCGGTCACGAGCCTTCATCCCTCTGTGCTCCCTCCTCCCGCCGCAGGCGAAGAAGAACTTCTTCACTTCTTGTGCGCTGTGCCTTTAACAAGGACTCTGACGTCATGGCGCAGTCGCCTTCGACTGGCCAGCGGGCTTCCGGGTGTGTCGCTCCTGTAGAGCAGCATGGCGGCAGAGCCGTGGAACAGAGTTTACGTCCCGTTCCCTGGAGCTGTTTCAAGCGTCCGTGTGACTTTCAGCTCCGCTACAGGTGCTGCCCCCCCCACACGTCATGTCGCTTCCGTGTGTGCTGAGCTAACGTGCTGTGCTAAGCTATGCTAATGTTTTGTGTTATGGTCCTGGGCTCTGATGTGCTAAGCTAATGTGCTGTGTTATGCTAGTGTGTTATGCTATGCTATGCTATGCTATGCTATGCTATAATCTTGGGCTCTGATGTGCTAAGCTAATGTGCTGTGTTATGCTAGTGTGTTATGCTATGCTATGCTATGCTATGTTATGATATGTTATAATCTTGGGCTCTGATGTGCTGAGCTAACGTGCTGTGTTATGCTATGCTATGCTATGCTATGTTATAACCTTGGGCTCTGATGTGCTGAGCTAACGTGCTGTGCTAGTGAGCTATGCTAATGCGCTATGCTATGTTTCGGTCTTGGGCTCTGATGTGCTATGCTATGCTATGCTATGCTATGCTATGCTATGTTATTGTCCTCCCACGTGTGTGAGCTGTTGACATGAGTCTGACGTCACCGCAGGAACCAAAGTTGCAGCTGTGTTGGCCGGAAATGAGAAGGTGCTCAAACTGCTCCGCAGTGAGGTTCTCCAGACGGAGGTTCGCGTTCTGTACGAGCTGCTGTACATCCTCAACAACAGCTTCAGAGGAAACAAGACGCTCAAAGGCTTGAAGCAGGCGAGGCTCCTCCTCCTCCTCTTGTTTCACAGCTGATTTCAGAACAGCCCTGTGTCCACGTGTCTCCATTGGTGTTTTACACTTCGTCTTTTCTGCCCCAGGTTGAACAGTGTGTGAACAGGCTGAAGAACATGAAGCTGGACGCGGCTCTGGATGAACTGACGTGTCTGTGTCCCAACAGGGTTCAAAGGTCATTTATCTTTTATCTGTGTTTGGAATAATTAGACTTATATACAACCAACAACAACCTTCTTAGTGAAAGAGTCACATAATCACAGCAAAAGAAAACAAGCTTCAGTCGGCTGTCATAGATCCCCTGACTCACATCTGCAAGTTGAAGTACTTTCATCTCAGCTGGGTGTTAATTAGACCCCCCACAAAATCACAACAAAGTGCAAAAACATGCTCTGCAGTCCAGGTGTAATCAGCGTGCCTGGTGTCCGTGGTATTTAAGTAATTGTGGGTTGTTTTTGCATGTCTGTTTTTAGAGGACTGGGCATCAGAACTGGGGACTGTGCAGTTCCCAGTCAGCCGATGCTGGAGTGGCTCTGTCTCAAGGTGCTGGGAGCTGCCCAGCTGATGAGCTGCACGCTGGGCCGCTGCACCAGAGCCTTCTCGTATCCTTTCCACATGTGGAACCGTGGTGAAACGCGATGGAGGTCTTTGTGGATTTGCGTGTTTTTCGTGAGTTCACCCGCCTCTTTGATCAGTGAGGTCACCTCAGGCCCTGAACAGAATGTTTCAGACTCTCACATCAGCAGATGAAGTCGGAGGAGTTTGTTATCTTGAATTTGGTGATAACCAGCTTGCTCAGCCGTCTGTGGTGAGTGGTTTTCAGAATTTGAATGTGCACTTTGAATTTGGATTAAGATCTCAAAACCGGCCCCTGTCTAAATCCGCCTGTCTCCGTGCCTCCGTCAGGGTGGTTTTCCGTGGCGTCCTGGTCGGCCTGTCCGCTCTGTACCAGCAGCTCCTGGAGTTCCTCAGAGAAGTGTCCCGGGCTCAGCCCATGCCCTTCCTCACGCACTCCTCCCTGCCCACAGACGTGGCTCAGCTCCTGACTCCTGCTCATGCAGCGTTACTTGTCCAAAAACCAAAGCGTGGTGCCCACGCCAAAGAACGCAAGGAGGCGCAGAAGAAGAAGAAGAAGAGGACAAGATCTGCTGTTGGAGTCAAGAGCAGAGGACAGAAGGCGAAGGTTAAGGAAGACCTGGGGATTGTTATCGAAAGAGGTGTGGAGCTTCATCCTTGGATTTGCATTTTGTTTAACAAGGGAGTTGATATGACACTGTCTCAGAGTTTGTGCCATATGATACGTTCAGTCAAGCAGAAGTTGATGCTGTACTGTTCTATGTTCTATGAGATGAGACTGATTACAGCCTGTCTTTACTCCCAAGGGTTAGTTGATAACACAGACATGAAGCCACTCCTGCAGGTTCTCAGGAACGTTAAAGAGGTACGCAAGGACTGTTTACTTTTAATATTCACTGAATATTCCGTTTTCAAGGGTTGCCTCTGACAATCCCCCCCACAGACGCCTTGCAGGACAGACGGGGCCCAGAGATTCAAGAGCCTCGTGACAGAAGCGGTGTCATTCACAGACATGGCGGCTCATCTGGAAGAAATGATCCCATGGTGTGAATCCCAGCAGAGACTCAAGGAGAAACGGCTTCTAACCTTCCTGCTGTTGAAGTGCCACAAGATGCTGCGCCTGGAGGCTGCCGGCTACAAGTAAGAGCCGCACCACAGTGAAGCTGCTGTGACGAGGCTGCAGTGTCAAATACATTTTCCTCCTGATCCTCAGCGTCCAGAGGAGGTTGCCGAGCTTCAGGCAGGAAGCTCTTTGGGCTTCATCTCCTCATGGTCCGCCACCGAGAAGCTGCCGCTCCTCTGCTGCCCTGAGGATGAACCCTCGCAGGAGAGCACGTCTTCACGACCTCAGGAGGCAGCTGAGGTCGTCAGCGAAGAAGAAACGCCTGCGCAGCCAGAGGAGGTTAGCGTTGTCAGCATCGGGACTTTCAGAGGATGAACAAAGCGCCTGGACCACGCTCAGAGAGCCGCCTCGCACCCCCGACCGCAACGGCCAGGATGACATAGATGATATTTTTGCCACTGTGGGTTTGTGATACAAACTCAGTGTGTGCTGAGCCCAGTTTGCTCTCTAGCTCAGTCATGAGCTGGCTGGGTCAAAGCTGAGAGGGTGGCGTCATTTGAAGACCTCAGTCGGTAAAATAGATTTTAACTGGTGATGTGGCAGTTGTGCCTTAGTTGTAATAAAACAACATGATTGAACCTGTTTGTGAATTCCATGTTTCCATGAACTCCTCATGGTTATACATTTCTAACAAATGTAATAGAAAACATATGAGGCAAAACCCCCCAAAACCTCACATATTCAAGAAAAAAAAATAGCTTTTGATTTTTACAGAGAGCAGGATGTTAGTGCAGTCTGACACATTTTAATACCTTTTCAGTGTTATACCAAATGTCTGCGTCAGTGCCATGGACGTGAGAGAAGCACATATTATTATTATTATAGTATTACATGTAAATGACCGTACACGCCAACACAGGGTGATCAGCTGACAGGAGCTCACTGAGAAATAATGCTTCATGAACTAAAATCAAAAGTGAAAAGCAGCATCTTGCTTTGTTGGATGAATAAACATATCTCAGCAGGTTTAGTGCACATATTGTGTTTTACTGCCCCCCTGTGGTGAAACTACAAAACGCCAGCTGACAAAAACAGGAAGGTGATTCAATGAGATCATTACTGAAGAGACTGGCGTGGCTGAATGAGAATCATGCTTTCATCTGTCCCTGGCTTCATGAGCACACGATGTGCAGGACACAGTATCAAAGACTAGTTTAATAAAGACTAGAACTGCAACAGTTTGGAGACGGTTTTTTTTACATTTAGACATCGTTCACTTCTGTACTGAGATGTTTTTTATGTGCAGTCTGTACTGACAGGAATGAGTTTTATAACTCGGGATTTTTGTCTCTCTCAGCGCTGCATCATTATCTGCTGCAGCAGGCCGTCCTCTGTGGGACTGTGAGACATGTCCACTTCGCTCGGCCCAGAGACACCTAATGGGATGTAATTGTCAACAATCTGGGTTCGTGCTGAAATACACATATATTTACTGGGATGGATGACTCTCCAAGGATCTGCACATGCATCAGTGAGGGCCTGTGGCATCACGTGACCTAAAATAAGAGCACATACGCGCAGGCCCGCGCCCTCAATACGCCGTGCTTCAGTTTGTTGTCCTGCCTGTTAGACAGCAGCAGGGGACTGGTACATCTTTAGGTTCCCTTTGGAGAAAGACTGAGGGAACAGAAATACTCAGAGGTGTATACAGTCACTACACCAATTACCTCCACAGAGACGGGAAATGAGAAGTGGCCTGAAAGTGGCAAATGCTGGTCGATGCTTTGCAGGGAACACAAATCATTTTACTTTGCTGAACTGAGGTTATTTCATTCATCTGTCCCTCCATTTATATAAGTAATTTTAGATGAACTAAATGTAGTCAGTAAGAATATTGCACTGAGTTTAATAGCTTTGTCCTGTTTACATTTGGATTAATAGTGAAAGCTTGTGAGTGGAATGAGGGCAAACACGAACAGAGTGAGTGAAGTGTCAAATTCCTCATTAAGGCCTGAGGAGGAAATCCCTGTACATGTAATGTTCTTAATTACGTTAAAAATCAGTTCAGCATGTTGTGAACACAAAGTCTTCCATCACGTGACTGATGCTCTCTTGATGTATAGCTCCAGAGCATTAACACTGCTCCTCATCAGTCCCAGACACTGGAGACCTGAGACCTGACTCACACTGGCTCCGCTGGCTCCCCCGCTGCACTTCAGCAAGATAAAGTAAGCAGAAGCCTTTATGCTCTCCTTCACATCAGAGGCCACATGGGCCCACGTGTGGTTCCTGAATCTGCACGGCCTCAGCCCCCAGTTGTACCATTAGCATCCAACCATTTGTTTTCAATTCTAACGCGTTCTCCTTCAGGGTCACAGTGTGTTCGAACACTTTATCAGAGTGGACACTAAACTGCAGACAGGGCCGGCCGCCGTGAAAAATACACCAGCAAACTAGTTTGTCTTTGTCATTGTAACTGGAGCGAATCACTTTCATTTAAAATGCTCTAATGCAAATTCTTACAGTAGCCTATAGCTGTAGTTTTGTACAATAGTTAACACTTTTCACAAGTTCACTCTGTTTATTTTGAATAATGTGCACTATTTTTTGTAATATTATATTCGATCAAAGATAAAAAAAAATGGAAATCCTGATGTATTTCTACAAAAATAATCCCCCATAATCATTTATTGTACATTATTATTCCATTTATATGATGCTCATTGGCTGTGACGTGCGAGCGGCGGGCATCAGCAGCGGGACAGTGGCCACTGTTTTATTTCCTTTTTTTAAAGGGTATCAAAGTGACATGTAAAGCTTTTACGAGCGCTAATGATTAGCCAGAGATTCAGGTTCCTTGTTTTATATAGTTTAATGTTTAAAGGACATATCAGCGGTTTGACACTTTACGACATCAGCTCATGTTCACGATATGGCAATAAGAACGTATGCTGTAATTTCTATGAATTAATGCACCAATCTGAAGCTGTTGACACTCATGAAACATGGCTCCATTTAAAGGGGAAGAGCAGTGATTTTAGGAATTTGAAAAAAAAAAAAAAAAAAAAAAAAAAAATATATATATATATATATATATATATATTAAATTCAATTACTGGATCCAGCAGACAGACAAAAGACAAAAAAATGATGACAGTCCTTCTGAAATCAGGCCCATGGGACGGTGTCCTCACTTCCGGTCATGCGTGGCCCTACATCCGGAGGGTGGGGCTTTTGTTGCGGGAGCGGCTCGTATCAGGGAAGTCGATGTGTCCGCATCCACCGTTCATGCGGGCGGACAGATAACAGCCAGCAGAGGCTCGGACTGCTCAGGTAAGGACACATGGACCATTCAATACATACAGTACACGTCCGCCCGGCCCGAGGAGCCAGCCCCCGCTCACAGGAGGGAGGGGCCCGGGATGGAGCGGGTGTTCCGCTCGGTCCGCCCGGGTTAGCCGGTATGCTAACGGCAGCTAACGGCAGCTAACGGTAGCTAACGGTAGCTAACGGTCAGGCTGCGTTTCACTCGACGCCAACTTCTGCTTTTACCTCTGAGTACTCGGCCCGTGTACTGCTGATACTAACAGTGTGTGTGTGTTATTGTCCGTGATTGACAGCTGAGACACAGCGGGTTCAGTGTAGGAAGTGAAGTAACTGTATTTGTACAGGAGTATTGGTGTGGAGAGGATTCCTCTGTGGACTGTTCCTCCCTGAGGTGACACACCCAGACCGGCTCCAAGCCGTTCATACAAAATACACTTGATCTCAAAACGGAGCCCAGTTCAAGCAACAACAGTCAGATTACACTTGGACATTTAAGAGTCCATTAAATACGTGATAGGTAAAAAAGTACAATCAGTCTATAACAAGAGAGCAAGTCAGGTTTGAAGAAGTGTGTTTTTTTTAAACGTTGCCACTCTTCGGCCCAGTAACGTGAACATTAGAGAGCTAATGTCGTCTCATGTCTAATGCAGAGAAATAAATGAGGAAGTTAGTTTCCACAGGAAATGTCTCCCTGTCAGATGGCGTCCTCTGAGCCGTTTAACAACACATCCGATATTTCATACGTTGCTTGCTTTCACCACTGAAAATAAAAGGTCAGAGTACTATAGACACGGTCATGTTTTGACAACTGTGAGCGATGTTTACATATACACATGGTGGGGGGGGGGTGTATTCTCTGTTTACTGATGATCCAGTACAGAGGTGGGTGTAACCTCAGACTGTAGGAGGCTGCACTTTTATTTTCCACTGTCATGTGATCTTCCCTCAGTGGTACTACAATTCACCTGCGGCTCAAGTTTGCGTCCCTCTGGCTTTATTATCAGTACTGAGGTTGTTTTGTTTGTGGCAGATTTCCCTGAGTCGTAAATCATGTGAAATGCACAGTGTCAGTATTTGATCAGTGGCTGCAGCTGCTGTGTCTCTACGTTTTAGAGTCATTCAGTTTTCAGTTGCTCATTTGGTGAGCTCGGTTCAGGTGCAGCTAGGGCTGTTGAATCTTAGGCTAAATGCTTTCAGGAATTGTTTGAGGATCTTCTGCAGCTCTGGGGGTTTAAAGCCTGCGCTGAGGTGTTTCCTGTGGCTGCACCGTCCCAGCACAGCACCCTGTAATCATTTCTCTCACACGAACATTTCACAGGATCAGGGAAAAGGCCTGAATTCTCATTTTGACGGTGACCGGCTGATGCAACAGGTCGGAGCCTTGACCGACAGCTTTCACCTCTTACAGCAAAAACAACAGCGCAGCAGGACTGTGTCATTGCTCCTCCTCTCTCTGGATGTTTATTGAATGCTTTTACCAACACTCAGCCCCGTTCCCTGTTATTGCCTCATCTTATTCTGCGTATCATTTCCTTTGCTGGCCCGTATCACAGAGCTCCATCTGCTTTTATGATCAGCTGTTCATTTTCTGATGAGGTTCCCTGATGACCTGGGCTCTCCGTGCGTAACGGCACTGGAGCCAGAAAACCATCTGCTAATGACGCTGGCAGAGAAAGTGGAGTCAGGCGACCGGGGCACGGCCTCTTTTACTGGACCTATAAAGACAGTGATAATGCGTAGGGGACGGGGATGTAGATGAGTTTACACCAGGCTGCTGTCTGTCAGGGACTCCTGTCTGAACCGGGCAGGGGGAACTAAAATGAGCGTCGCTGAGTGCCACCTGCAGATATTTGCAGATTCCTTATCCTCATCTGACAGGATGAAGGCTCTTTTCCACAGTGCTTGTGTGACAGGTTCATATGGGAGAGCAATGATGAGCTGTCTTTGCTTAAAGGGAAAGAAAAAGATTGTATGACCGCGTTTTCATTCACATTGTGAAATCCCAACTCTTGATCAGGATCTGTGAACAGGAACATTGCACGCACCTCCCTGGAGTATCGGTGTCTTTGAATGTACACAGATTGTTTTGTTCAGGCAGCCGGTGTGATGCGTGCACAGTCACGTGATGAAGTGCGTCCTGTTTCTTTCAGAATACACTAAATAATAATCCTGGTTTTGTCTCCTTATAAATTAGAGCCACGCATCATGGAGTCAGAGAGGAGAGAGCACAAGAACCCTTTTCTTTAATGTGTGTATGAGGTATTCATGGGGGAAGTAAAGTGTCGTACGTCGGGGAGATAATCAGCTTGGCTGTTCTGTTCATGTGACGTAAGCTATATTACACAAGTTAGCAGTGACCAGAGATTAAAGGCCCTTCAAAGGTCCGTCTGTAAACCTTGTAGGGTCACTGCTAATGTTACCTCAGCTAGCAGCTGCTGTTTGTTATGAAGTGCCCGTTTGAAACATGCATCAAGTTCATGGCCAGAGTGGGTTGGTTAACCCTATGAGACCAGCCTGTCATGTGGCAGAGCTGCTGGCACGCTGCCGTTACCTGAGGGCCCTGCGCGCTGAGCGTCATCCGTGCTCCCTCACACACGTGCAGTAAGAGGCTTGTCTCGGCCCTCACACGGGTTCTGGTGCCCACTCAGCACATGTGGAGGCTGGACCCCTGCTTTCTTACAGACGGGCTTCGACCGCTCAAGCTTTTCAAAACGCCAGCCCACCCAGCGGCGAGGTTCACCGGCACCACAGAGCGCAGGGACGTTACAGAGGTTTACAGCCACCGCAGGAGCCTCGCCTGGCGTAGGTGGCACCTAACTGAGCCTGTCGCTTCCCGCCAGGCGAACAGGACAGTTGGAGCTAAGCGGGCAGCCGGGAGTTGCTCAGCGGGAACAAATAGATTTGTCTGTGGACGCAGACTGAGAGCTGAACGGATCGGCGCCATGGCATGCTAACTGACGTTAGCTGGGCGATGCTGCGTGTTACAGAATGTTCATTCTCCTCCTCCTGAACACGCAGCATCACTGGCCCAGCGCTGGAGCTGAACCCCAGAGCCGCTAAGAGGAATAACAACAGCAAGCTTATCTCCTCCCCAGGCCCTGGTTCCTCCATTAGACCACGAGAGGAAATCCCCCCGACCCTGTGAGAGAGAGAGAGAGAGATTCTGAGTCTCAATGAGGCATTTGCTCAGTTTCTGACCAATCACAGTGAGTTCAGGGGTCAGAGGAACCCTGTTTGCAGTTCTGTGGCTTCATCTGAGTGCCGCCATCTGTTATTGGTCACAGTGTAGAGACGTGCACAGAGGGCCACTGGCCCTTCTCCACAGACCTCCACAGACCTCTGCCATCAAAGGCTTCTTTTCCAGTGACCTGGGGACGTGGCAGCGAACCCCAAAATGATCACGTCTTCCTTTGGAAACTAAGCATGAGGCAACGTCTGGAAAGTGGGTCAGAAATGAATAATTGAAGTGGTGACCTGTGTGGGGGTGTATCCTTCCCATAAGCCCTTTCACTGGCCTGGTTACTGATAACAAAGACAGGAAGGGCACGGTCAGACCGAGCTTCCTGATCTCACAGCCGCGCACGGTCCATTTGAAACAGATGACGAGCGGACACGTGAAAGACGTGCAGCCTGGTAACGGACAGAGGGGATGTAAGAGTATCATCAGCTGAGCAGCATCACGTGTGGCTCTGCACATGTAGGGGGAGGAAGCTGAGTCATGGATTTCACTGCTCAGTGTTCCACCGTGACAGAGTGAAGGGTCAAAGCATCGTGACCCCAGCTAAAACTGTCTCACCGCGGTGGAACTGGCGATGCCCCAAAGTGAAACTTTTACCAATATGCAATGAGGGCATGAGGGCGGGCTGAGTGAACGAAGTGAGGCAGGCGTGTCCTGTTTGTCCTCAGGCTGCGAAGACACCACTGTCAGTCTGTTCCTCAGCACACTGGATGTTGACCTTGTGAGGGCGGGGCCACCGCGGCGCAGACGGGTGACGCCCACCTTCAGTGAGCGCCGGCTTCATCAGCGTCAATCAGCTGCAGTGACCTTTTGATGGCGAACTTTATAAAGATGTGGGATTCATGAGGAGGCAGTTTGGCACTTTAATGGGGGGGGGGGGGGGTCGGGGGGGGGCGGTCCAGATTTGTTGGAGCGCAGCCTGGAGCCTTGGCACGGCGACTTACTGTCACAGCCACCATCTGTCCCAGCACTTGTCTCTGTGTGTGTGTGTGTGTGTGTTGGGCTGGGAACTGAAGGCGGCGCCGTGTCCTCTCTGCTTCGCAGGTCGTGCCAGTGGCCGTGTGTTTGAGAGCGAAGAATCCAGCGATGACGACCAGTAAAAGCAAAAACCAGAGCTCCCTGGCGCTGCACAAGGTGATCATGGTGGGGAGCGGCGGCGTGGGGAAGTCGGCCCTCACCCTGCAGTTCATGTACGACGAGGTGAGTAGACGCCGCTGCGTGTCACAGCCAGGTCAGTGTCAGCTGTCCCATCCAGGACCAGACCCCATGCCTGCAGACCTCCCTGGAGTAGTAGTTCTGCTAGCACCAGGGGTTCAGTTCAGGTCTCTTTATACAGTAAACCCTTGTTTTTCGCGGGGGTTACGTTCCAAAAAGATCCCGTGATAGGCAAAATCCGTGAAGTAGAAACCTTTATTTTTTTTTTTTACAATTATTATACAATTAAATATTCTGTTATACATTGAAAAGAAAGAACAAACCATTTTACAGGCTCAAGCATTTGTTTCACAAATAAAAGTACTTTAGAAACGTTTTTTTCAACAAATAACTTCTGTACTGTACTGTCAAATAATAATTTTAATCATCAATGTGAACAGAAGGCTTCAAATTGCGGAGATAGCACCGCCCACCGCGACCCGAGTAATTGGATTAAACGGGAGAAAATTTAAAATGATTATGAAAAAAATACAAAGTACAGTCGGACAAATAGTGACTCAGGTGTATTTCACTGCTCTTCAGACTGAGCCGCTGCATCCTGACTCCGCTCTGCAGTGTTTTCTTCTTTTGAAGCCCGCGGTGCAGGTGCTTCTGTCGGTCCAGAGCGTTTTGTCGACATTATGGGTTTTAGAGAAACTCGAAATTGCAAGAGAATTTGCACGTACGTAATGTAAATTTGGCAAGCTGTTTTACGTACGTGTACATATTAAACTGCAACGTTATTGACGCACAGGTAGAGAAGAAGCGGAGTGACTTTTTAGCCAATCAGAAAGCAGAACACAATGCACGATGCAAATCCGTGACGTAGTGAAACCGTGAAAAGTAAACCGCGTTATAGCGAGGGATCACTGTATAACGTTCACAGCAGTCTGATGGCCACCGGCTCCACGGGCTCAGTCAGGTCGTCTCCTGCCTCGTGCTGTACGTTCTCCATAAAGGAAGTCATGCTCTCACCCGCAGTTTGTGGAGGACTACGAGCCCACCAAGGCAGACAGCTACAGAAAGAAGGTTGTTCTGGACGGGGAGGAGGTCCAGATCGACATCCTGGACACGGCGGGCCAGGAGGACTACGCTGCCATCCGGGACAACTACTTCCGCAGCGGCGAGGGCTTCCTGCTCGTCTTCTCCATCACAGAGCACGAGTCTTTCAGCGCGACGGCCGAATTCAGGTACGGATGGAAGAGCGGAGCCGCCGCTGACAGTTGGATCATGAGTTCAGCTGCTTTAAGTCTGAATAATGCTAATCCAGCTCATCCAGCTCATTCTCCAGTGTGTGTGTTGCGAGCGCGCCGTGCTGTGCACGTGCGGCGTGAGCGGATCTGTTACGGCAGAAAGGTTTTGACAGGCTTTAGTCTCTTCGTCTTCAACATGAAAAAAAAACGTTTTAGTCCTGCCCGTGACGAGTGGTGATCCCACGGAACGCGCCTGACCCGTGCCGATCCGATCCGTGCCGACAGGGAGCAGATCCTGCGGGTGAAGGCGGAGGAGGACAAGATCCCTCTGCTGGTGGTGGGGAACAAGTCGGACCTGGAGGAGCGGCGGCAGGTGTCGGTGGACGAGGCCCGAGGGAAAGCTGAGGAGTGGGGCGTCCAGTACGTGGAGACATCGGCCAAAACCAGGGCCAACGTGGACAAGGTGTGCGCTCACACACACACGCACACACACGCCCGTGCTCAGACCTTCATGCACTGTATCTGGTGATTCTCTCCCCAGGTGTTCTTTGACCTGATGCGCGAAGTGCGTGGCAAGAAAAAGTCAGAAAACGAAAACAAAAATGGCAAAGGAAAGAATAAGAAGAACAAGAAGAGCTTCAGAGAGCGATGCTGTTTACTCTGAGCGGCGGACACGTGAGGGACGAAGCAGAGCGTCCGCGTCATTCAAAGCAAATGTAATCTGTTTTTTTTGTTTAGTCGTAGCTCAAGTGTCGACCACTATTTTTTGCTGATTCTTTGGAAGATACCACTGTTGTGACTGTGACGGCTCTGGGCGGAGCCACTGACACTAACTCAGTGATGACACTGCCTCCAGCTTCAGTTTTAATCATCTGATCCCGTTTTTATTTGGACCACAGAAGTGAACATTTGCTGCCAAAACGTTGTGATGTTATTCCAGTAACGAGCCTTACGCGTGGAGCACACGCACGTCACCGGAGCGGCTTCTTCACGGTGCAGACTACTTCCTGGATCTGCGCTGTGAGACAGTCGAGCACGGTCGAGCACGGTGTCCCACGGTGTCGGCCCAATCAGCTGCTCACGTTTTTTAGTCCCGCCTCTTTTCTATAATATGCACTACATTGCCCCAGAAGGGGGCTCCACCCTGAGTGATGTCACGCTGGACATTTTGGGACAAATTGTGCCAAGAAAAATGTCAAGATGACCTTAGACCCCCCCCCCCGTGTGACTGGAGCTGCGCTGACGGTGCCAACTGAACTGATGTTCTTTGTAACCTGTCCTCTCTGTCCCCCTTGACTTCCCACAGACTGTGAATACGCCTCTGTCTCTGCAGGGACAGCGTCTGCCCAATAAATGCTTTTTTTTCTTTGTAAACTCTGGACGTTATTTCTGTGTGGAAACCCTGAAAAGCTAAGTTTCAAATGATGATGTTCTAACTCTAAACGTGATTTATATTTGGTCTCATGAAGGCGTCTGAACCGTCCTCCATGGTGGTCAGTTCAGGCAGCAGTTGCTCACGTTGCGTTGACTGTGCCGACAGCGTGTTTGTCCTCAGCTGACAGTGATGCACAGCCTCCGTTCCTGTTTATTAACCTTAAGTGCTTATCTGACGTGGCCAGGATGGTGCGCCACGACCCCCGAGCCGAGTCCGCCGTGGGCTCTGATCGCAGAGGCGGCGGGGGCGGCGAGACCGGCCAGGAAGACGCTGACCGCGCATCACTCTGAAAACAGTTTTCCAGTGAAGAGTTAGAGGAAGACAAAGGGACGTCCTCCTGTCTCTGTCTTACTCAAGCATGAGTTTATAGTGACCTTATTCTGCTTTACTTATAATTCTACTGCAGTATTCCTGCAGGAACGGATGATTTACTGTGATATTTCTCCACCCTCCTGGGAACACGGAGTCCATCTTTGCAGCTGTGTTTTAGCATGAAGTGTCCCTCATGTCCCCGAATCAATGGGCATCAGATAAAACTCACTGCTGGGCTCCTTAGGGGCCAACGGAGTATTTACAAGTATCGATCACTTAAAGTGATTCTGTGGGAATTTAAACCTGCTCAGACCCGCCTCTTTGTTTACCGCCAGAATTCATATCAGCGCTGAAACACGCGCCAGGAGAGCGGCTCAACATGTCACAGCGTTCATAAGCACGTTTACCTGCCTGACAACCCCCCCCGCACCTGTGAGCAGGCAGATTAGGTGGTCTGCTAAACCCACAGGAAGGCACTTATTTAGAAATAGATGGAGGGCAAAGTGAGGCGGGCTAATGACCGATGCAGTGTCGCCGGCGTGCTCTCCGCTCTTTTATCATTCTGCAGCGAGGGCCCGTCCTCTGAGTAACCCTCGTTATATCAGAGCTAATGTTGGGGATGAGCGTGTTCCCCTGATGAAGCACCGTCACAGGCCTTCATTACACACACTGAAACACACTCGGTGGAATTGTGCTCGACCTAAAAGATAAATGCGGCGGCCAGAGAATAACTCCAGTTCCAGCGCCTGGGCCGCGGCCTGCGCCTTCACGCTCTGGCCATCGGGGGGCAGTCTTGGTTTTCTCTGCAGCGCCAGGCTCCGTGACTGCCGCCGAGTGAACGGATGAGCCCGTCTTTAACAGTCAGTGAATGAATCATTCATTCATTAGCACAGCCACAGTTCAGTCATTCATTTGTATAAATCAAGAGCACGTTTCCTTGGACGGAGGTAACGTCAGCAAACAGCCGAGGCCTCATCGTTCACTCCTGGAACAAATAGTATTTGCTGAATGCCAAAGATCCCGTGGACGCTGTCATCAAACTGCATCAGACGGACGAGCTGCTGCCGCCGTCGCTGAGAGAGAGAGAAGACGTCATGGCGCCGCAGCACAAATGACCTGCGCTGGAAGAGAGAACGCCTGTTGGAACCATCTGTTATTTTCCGCTCCGCTCACGCCGTTTGGAAAAGAGTCGCTCCCTCAGCGAATCCTCCCTCCTCGTGTGTGTGTGTGTGTGTGTGAGAGGCGTTCAGGTGTTGGGCCTGATGTCACAACAACATGACGCACCTGTCCCTCATCCATGGGGGGGGGGTTGATGGATGGATGAGGTTTTTTTTGGTACAGTCCATACGACCACATGTCGCCCCTCCCTCGGACGCTCTAAGCTCGGCTCCTCTCACTTGAGATGCTGTAACACACACACGGAGCAGAATACTGACGGACGCTGGGATTAAGTTGGATTTAAGGCAGGGATGAGCTCCACATCTTCATCCTGATCCAGCGCGCTGCCTCTGCCTCCACGTTCACCTGAGCTCTAGTCCCTTTCCTCTCAGGATGGGGGAACCTACTGGACTGACTGATGAGCCTCATCCACGGCTCGATGACTCTGGAAGAACCCTCTCTGTGGCAAGGAGCAGCGTCCTAAATCTACTCCAGCGAACGAGCTGCGTTTTATTGAGACGAAGCTGACGTGAACAGTTTGATCAGATGATGTACTGTGTGTGCACTGTGTGTGCGGTGTGTGTGCCGTGTGTGTGGCCGAGGCCAGGGAGGGGGGAGGGGGACTGGAGCCACTGCATTCTGCCACAAACAGGGAACACGAACCCTCTTTGTTCTGTTGTTGCAGCAGAGCGGGAAGACGACGCTGGTCAGAGAAAGTGGCAGAAACATGGAATCGTCCTCCTCATGAGCCCTCCTCACAAAGAGGGGGGCCTTTCCACAATACACTCAAATACAAACATTCAAATAAATAAGTTATGTTTATCAATAATAAAATTAATACGCTATGGCCGCTTTGAGAAATTCCACTTAGCTTTGGGACCGTTCTAATTCTCATACTGGAAACAATAGAACTCCCCCCAAACTTTATTCTGCTGCATGTAACAGCAAAAACCTAGAGGCACTAGAACTTTCTCACTGGGTCCAACGTCTTCTTCTTCTTGCAGCTGCTCCAGAAACACGCGTGAAGGAGGCGTGGCTCCTGCAGCCGTTACTGGGGAACAGTTTTCTGACCAGCAGCTATTTTATCCACTGCTTTACTGAGCGGCCCCTGAGTCCCGGAATAACCTCGTTTACCCCGTCTCACAGCTTGATTAGAAAAGAGGCAGAGGAGTGGGAGGGGCAAAAGGTTTGTGACCACGTCCCCATTGTAACCTTGCACTGATCACACTGGATGTAGCAGATGTGTTGTTTAAAACCAAGTGTGAGTCAGAAGAGCTGGGAACTGGGACGAATCGGGCTGGAAGGACAGAGACGGACCCACGGCGTGCGACAGGGTGATATTTTGCAGGATTAGAGGATAATCATCAGGAACTGCGGGGTCGTTTCAGCCCGTCCTCATATTCTGTTCATAATTTTGGGGTTGTGACATCAGAGGTTTGAGCTAATGGAGCACATTTATTCTCTGTGTCGAGTCATAAGGAAGTGCTTGACACATAAAAACGATCCCTGCTTATTAGAAAAAGGTTATTAGCTGGCAGACAGGGGACTAATGGGAATACAATTTCAGTAATAAAATATGTGTTTAAAAGGCATGAAACTCACATGTGGTTTTCCTGTTGTTAATCAGCAGAGTGCTCGTTCATGCAGGTGTCTATTCTTGGAGTTTTAAACCGAGTTAAAACCTGTTCTCTTGACCAACAGTGAACCAGTGAAATGGATGACGTCATCTCTCTCGTTCTCTGCAGCACGTTCACGTTATTCCAGAGTGTCACTCTGTACCTGGGCTGTGTGTGTCTGGTGTGTTCTGATGGACAGTGCAGAGAGAGTGTGTGTGTGTGTCAGGCAGAGCTGTGACCAGCAGGGTCGCTCATCGATTCCCAGCCATCGCCACTAAACCACTAATAAGACGCTGGACGACTCCTCTCCCCTCAATTACTGTGCACGACTGTGTGTGCACAGACCCCCCCCCCCCTTACTGGGCCCAGTCTAAGGAGGAGGTGGATGAGATCCGATGGAGTATTTACTCAAGAGGGAAGTTAGAGTCATGGTGTTAGGTCTTAGCTCGGTGGAGCTGACTGGCCTCTGGGATAAACCACAGGTTCAATAGCAATGACATGATTCAACCAAAGGAGTGTTTGCAGTGTAGCCTCTGTGTTTATCCAGGGACATTTTACAGTGACGAATCTGCCGCTCGGGCTGTCAGGGTGAAGTTGACGTGGTCCTCGGCCGCGGACGTGGACGTGGACGCGGAGCCGCAGCGTGTCTCCCCCCTGGTGGTTCGTCCCTCTGTGAGTACAGCCGCTGCCGTGTGCGCTCACCCCGCGGGTCATGCTAACGCGTTAGCGCGCCTATGGGATTTCGCATGTTGTGTTAGCATTGAGCTAATCGCGCTAGCTTCGCCGGGCAAACGCGATTCACGATGAGTCATTGTTGGGGTGAGGGGGCGTCGCTTTGGTGCACTGCTGTTTGTTTGTGTTTGTTTGTTTGTGTATTCTGTAAATATCCCGAGATGCACCTGCTGGCCTCGGGATGTGTCTGAAGCAGCTCTTTAGCTTTCTGCTGTAAGCTAGGAGGCGGCCTCGGCTAGCGGGGCCACACCAGTTCAAGTGGTGGTTGGCAAACTGGTCAGTTCAGGTGCGTCCCAGTGACCTCACTGTGTTGTCTCAGTGTTGTCTCAGTGTCCATTTTGTTGCTGTAAATGGTCCTGACGACCATACGAACCCACACATGCTTGATTGCCATGAGACACGTTGGACAACGAAATGAAAGACGAAAGACGGCTCTGTGGTGCTAAAGAAGGAAAGTAAAATAAAGATAAAAATAAATAAATAAATGGCCCACGGTAATATTATATAAATATATATGTAGAAGTACTGTACACAGTACACGTGAACAGTCATGAACCTTGAGTTCGTTCCATCAGCGTAGCAGAAGGTTTCCTGGAGGGTTCATTCAAAGCTCTGCACAGCAACAATACAAAGTGTTGTGCTCTGTTTTCAGCTGGCGTGTGTTTGACTGAGAGCACGCACACACACACACACATCTGTAGTTAGAAACGCGTCCCAAGCACCACTCACATGAAAGAGAGAAACACAATAACCCCGGGCCGGGATCTCAAGGCCAGCGACCTCCATGGTAATACATTTGTCTGAGGAAAAAAACGATGACAAATAAAGGCCTTTAAATGTTCCTATTTTCTCGAGACGTCAGACAGAATTGATGCCTCAGTGCACGGTGCCACAAATTACCCCCGGAGAGAAGGAACAGCTCAGACGCCTGAACGTGGGGGATCCGCTCCCGCAGGTGAACTCGTGTTCAGACTGATGGGCCTGTGACGGCTCGGCTCCCTCCTGACTGGGCCACACTACTTCTACTCCACTATTTTTGACGTTTAAATATATTTGTTTTGACGTACTCAATTACAGATTACATTACAGATATAATTTCCACAGCATGTCCCCTCCGTGCCCCTCACTCGTGACATGCAGTGCATCTCGAGGCAACAGCTTCGATTATGTTCAGGAGTACCGTGGAGTCTGGGGTAGACTGTGTGTGTGTGTGTGTGTGTGTGTGTGTGTGTGTCCTGCAGACAGGCTTCGGGCTGCTCGCTCCACACTGTGCTTCATTAACTGATAGCAGCAGAGATGGAGACATCATGGGGACAGATCCAGGAGTACACACACACACACACAGAGCTCACCTCGCATATTTCAGCCAGTGTGATCATTAAGGGGACGGATACCCAGAGTAATCTGGCTGGAAGGGGGGTTAATAAGGCTACTGATCAATACTGACTAAATGAACCCGGCCTGTGTTGGATTCCTGGGTTACACGTCACTCACCAGCCATCACCTCACACTGATGGCCCGTATGTTGGCACTTCCCATCCCTATAGTGGATGCTTTCCTTTTCTTTTGATGTAAATTGTAAATCAGTGGTTTTCTCCACATTGGCAACCAGAGTGTGATGAAGTGCCCAATGTGAATGTTCACCAGCAGATTCCATAGAGCAGTGGTGTCCTGGACCCCTGCAGCTTATTGATTGACTGTGAGAGTGATACGCGTGGACTCGCTCGGTCGTTGTGTAATTAGCCGGACCGGTCGGAGGCAGAACTCCCACACAGCACTGATGAAGCAGTGTGGTGATATATTCAGGACCTTTTCACCCTCACCCTTTCTGTGTTTGTGTTGACCCACATTACTGAGACAGTTGTTTATCCAGGGATCCAGCTTCTTTAGGCTGTCATCTCAAATGTAATTTCCCACTTGAAGGACGTTTCACCAAAGCAATGTCACAGAGAAAAAAGATACTGACACAGCCGTTCTTGAGGGATCGCTGTACGATTTATTTTTTATATTTAGATCAGTTTAAGAGGTTACCCCTGAGAATTCAGACATTTAAAATGAAAAATGCATGTAAAAAAAAAAACAAAACAAAAAGGCTTGTAGTTGTTCTCAAACGTCTCTTTCAACCATCCTCAAAAAGTTCCCCGAGAAGGCGACTGAACCAGTTTCCTGAGTCTGCAAGGAATTCTGGGAGTGTTTGTGTTCCCTGAGGTTATGTGGCTGACTGCAGCTAAATGTCATTAGTCAAAGAAATGACAGAAAAAAACAAATAGTGCATAAATGTCGACGCTATTTTCCATGATCTGTTTTTTGTTCTTTGCCCAAGTAATTATGGGAGTTGAATGGACATCATAAAAAAGCCACATTACAAGGATCCATTCGCTCTCTCTCCAGCCCATCACACTGCCCATTATTTCATGCACTTGGGTGTTTGTGTGACTCATCAGATAATTGGTGTGACTCAGTCAGTCTGCTGGGACCATTAAAGAGGATTATGGAACATTACCTGTGGTGTCATTCAGCACTTAACGCGTATAAATCAAATGTTTCCAGGATGGCAGGCCTGTTTAGGACTGTATCTAGCTAAGTGTTTTTATGGGGGAGATATTTCCAGTTTATGAAGTCGCTCAGTATTGATCGAGCCGCCGCTGCAGTGTTCCAGGAGAGTCGCTGATGCAGGAGTCCAGTCAAGGGCTGAGGGCCTGGAGAGGCTCCACGCAGGGTTTCCAAGTCCTTGGCTGCAGCTGGGAAGGAAAGAGCTGAGCTCAATAAGAGAAGCTAATGCTGCTTTTCAAGAGGCCTGCAGGGACGTCGCCTCCTCTTGCCTCCACGTACTTAACATTCAGACATGTTGCTTGAGAGGAAGAGGAGCGACGGCTTCAATTGATGAAGAGTTTCTCGCTGCGATGAGATAGTGAGTGTGTTAATTACAGCAGGCTGGTCACTAACCGTAATAATGCCCATTATGACCAAGATTTAGTGCCTTGTGCTTTTACAAGGGCAAAGCTAAGTATTTGCAGAATGATCGGTGTGTCTTTAAATAACTTGAAATGAAACGTTGTGTTGCCGTAAAAGCGATGATCGTAACAACATCTCCATAATGGCGGCCATAAAAGCCGACGTCAAACGAGAGGCCGTCGTCTGCGGCTGCCAAACAATCTCCTGTGTCATTCAGAGAGCCTGACCTTGATGCTAAATCTCCTGTAAGAATGTCTGCCGTTTGCATGCTGTCACGGACCTGAACACCTCAAAACTCATCCAGGCCAGTTTCTTACAGTGTACTAGTTAAAGTACACAGCCCTGCATCATAACATTGATTTGCTCCGGCATACTTATCCTCTTTCCTTGAGTAATTCCCAAATATTTAGAAACCTGTCCTTCCAGAGATGGGGCGTGTCCTCAGACAGCCAACACCAGGAACTGAACAAAGTAGCCTCAGACCTCATTCCAGCCAGTGATTCGTTTTAATGGAGAACAGAACTGGGCCAAGCAGCGGCCAGTTCTCCATGTGCCACACGTGGATGACAAGATGTCTCACACACGACGGTTAAAGTGGATTCGAATGGATTTCAGGCGGTGGTTGTGGTGTGTAGCTCCTGCTGGATGCCCGTCTATTCTGCCTGTGACGGTGACGTGTGACAGATTAATTATGACCTCACGCTTGGCAGAGCTGTCAGAAAAGTTCCACTTTAATTGTCCGGCCGCTGACGTTCGTGACTGACAGCAGCTTGGCCGCTTCAGACGACCGTCAAGTGCTTTCTGACGAGCAGGTTTTTAACACACACAGAGCTGTGACATTTACTGAGGCTCAAATGTATGTACTACAGAGGAATGGTAGTATTTGTGCCTCTGCAGTCCACCAAATGGAGCGACACACACACACCTTCCTCAGATATAAAAGCTTCTTTCAGCCCATAGTTTTGGTTTGTAGCAAACTGCAGACAACAGCTGATCTTTGTGAGCATGGCTGAGTATTAAGTGTGTGTGGGGATGTTGGACTTTAGTTTGTACGTTTGTCAGGACTCCAGAAACAGGATTCTAAAGCAAAAGCTAATATTATTTTGTTCCTGTTTCTTTTTTTGTTTATTAGTTGTTGCCGCCACACTCAGTGAAATATCTTCAAAAATATGTTTATTTTTTTAGGGTAAAAGAAATGTATTGCAGGTTCAGTAATTTATCATCCCTCTGTCCAATGAATGTGTTATTGTGGAGGGGCGTGTCCTGTTTCTGGAATTAATGTTCTTGCTTTCGCTGTAGTTCCCAAGAAGAAATAAATAACTTACGACCTTGATAAGAAAAAACGTCCGTAACTTTACTGATATCGCCATTTTGACATTTGGTGAAAATAAATAATAGACAATCAATTTAACAGGAACCGATGCGTAGCAATAAAAGAAAAAATGATGCAGAGGTGAAAAAGTTGTTGTTTACGGATTAAGAATGAATCAAACATTCCATGTCATTTTCATAATGGCGATAATTCAATTTAACTGTTTCATCATGAAGTGCCCTGATGACGTGAAGTCAAGCTCTGGCTCTGCAGTCACACATTTTACTGATGGATATATGACATCCTTTCATTATAGTGTAATTACAATTATAATTGATAATGTTTAATAATGCTGCCCAGCTCTGAAACATCCTCTGCAGCGCGGGTGATTAATAAACTGAGCCCGTGCGTCAGACTGTCGCTTCTATTTTGGTAAACACAGCTCACTGTATAATGTTGTCCATTATCACCAATAATTTTTGATTTTCATTACCTCGGACTGGTGACGTGCACTGATTAATGGGGGTGTTTACTGCCTGTGCTGACACACTTTTACAATATGGGACGCCAGGTGGGAGAGCGTTCACAAATTCACACATCATATTTTTAATCACCGCTTCGAGGCAAAGGCCTTTTTCTGCGCCGCGTCGAGTCTTCGAGGAGGTGTGATGTGACTGTGGCACGGGCGTTAATTACAAGATTCACTAGTGCTCCAAAGGGTGTTTGAAAGGCTCTGGGACCCTCGGCGGCAGCGTCTTTTGTAGCATCTGCTAATGACCTCTCATCTGGTGACTCTGCACTGGTAACAAGGGTCTGATCTGTGTCATGAGTCCTTCTTTCAAACGCATGAAGTCCCCCAACAAACAACGGGGGGATTCCAACCTGCTTCCCTGGGTCTCCGAGGGGGTCATTACAATGGGGATAAATGGCGACAGTGCGTCCACTGACAGAGAGGACAAGTGTGGGGAGACGGACGTAATTGGAGACACACAAAACGAGAGCGCTGGGACCAGAAAAGAAGAGTAAGCTTGGATGATGACGCCCTCCAGTTCCTCAGGCAGAGGAAAACAAACAAGGCGTCATGGGGCCATCATGGTCGGCTGTGTCATCTCCAGCAATAAGATTCCTGGTTTGAATCCCTGCTTGGGTTGACCCCCCCGTCCAAAGCCATGCAGACTGGGTCAGCTGACACCAGCTCCCCTGGTGATGGAGGGAGTCCAGTCAGCCGCAGCATTTGACTGTGAGCTGTGTTGCTCCAGATACACGGAGCTCTGGAAATACAGTTACATTGCAGAAGTGTGGTGTTTGTGTCTCTGTGCTGCTGTCACTCAGGCCTCGTTATGAATGCTGCAGTCTGAACTGGCTCGTGTGATTCTCCTCCCCTGCTTGTTTTCCTGCTCGGTGGGCTCAGTTGACCGCGTCGGCCGTGTTTTCCGGCTGTGCCGGAGCCGCTGCGACCTCTCGGATCATGTGAATAAAGATTAGTGATACGACACCTCGCTGCTCCCATTCTCCAACTTAACTCTCACGCGCCGGCCTCATTTCCTGCTGTTGTTTGCATGTTGAATACCTGATGAGAAGTCTGAATGTCAGTCCCATTTAATCTTTGTCATTCTCGGTGTATTATTACACAGATAATCCTACGCTGCTTTTTATTAATTTGCATGTGATAATTGGTGTGGAACAGTGAGCGCCGCAGGTTATTGCCAGTAACCAAGCGTTCAGGCTCCCCGACAGACAAACACACTGACGGCGAAGTCAAGGTGTCTGAGCGTAGTGTGTGTGTGTGTGTGTGTGTGTGTGTGTGTGTGTGTGTGTGTGTGCGTCAGATGCAGATTCCCCATGGAGGCCTTAATTGCATCGCTCAAACGTCCTGCCGCCTGTCATGGCGTCTGCTGATGACGGCCTCTTTCAGGGGAGTAATCAGTCGAGCTGATTGGGCAAAACGGCGAGCGCACACCTGCCTCCTTGCCACGGCGGCAGGCGCACGTGAACGTGCCCCGTGCTGCCAGAGTTTAAAGATCCACGCTGCTGATTTGAGATAAACAGCTTAAAGGATCCGAAGCCTGAGCTCTGATCAGATTCCAGACGTTCTGTGTTTGTCCCACAGAGAAATGTAATGTTGGGCCAATGTGGGGTAGCGCTCATGTGGTGGAACAGGTCATCGCATTTCAGCTACGAAAACTTGTTTTGTTGAGTTTATTGTAGAACAAAAATCCCAAACTAAGATGATGATGGTTCCTCAGCTCCTCTGCAGACTGTCAGACACAGCTTTCATGAGTCCGTTACTGCAGCTTTGTGTCTCATGTAAGGCTCCATCTTATCGGCAGCGTGAGCCGTCTCTAAATATGAAGTGAAGCTGAACAATGAGTCTCCAGTGTTTGATGAACCCAGATGTCAGCCTCTGTCCCACTTCAGTAGTTTAATAGGGCCCAGAAACCCTCTCTCCCGCACTTATATTTACAAAAGATTGTCATGAAACTGACCCTGGAAAGGCTTCGTTCTCTGCTTTCTGTCAGTTGGTCCCTATCTGTCCTCACGGCCTCCACCCTCTGTGCTTTAGTTGCCTCTCAGTCAATGAACATATCCTTCATAGCAACTTGCGTGTGGTCCCCCCTCGTCTGCCAGGTTGTGGCTCTTCTGTGCTTTCAAGCCATGCGGCTCTTATTGGCAGCATCCTCTGCCCTCAGGCAAACATATCACTCACTGCCGGCTCCCCACAAGAGCCACCGCTCCACACAGCATATTGTTGCTGCAGCATCAGCATTAAAGATGGAACACATTCAGTCCCACAGGTTCCGTCGAGCCATCTGGATGTGGCTGCTGCCATTGTCCACCAGGGCTAAAGCATGTTCCCCAGCAGCAGTCTGAGCATCTCATAATGTTATCTGTGTTTGCTATGAACCTGTCACCACGGATGGAGGTCAGAGTATCCTTTGGTGAATTTCAGCATCATAAACCTTTTGCCTTTACACGCGCTGGTGTCACTGTTGAAAGTTTGGAAGTCAGTGAACGTTTGTTATGACGAGTAACTCGGGTCCCATTTGAGTCGAGTAAACCAGGTTCAGGTTTGCTGATGGCACATTTTTGGTCTCCTACTCGATATTATTTTACTTTTTTTAAATGAGACACAAACAAGTAAAGCAACAGTTAAAGTACTTTACTTTAAACTACTGGGGGTGTTCACACACTTTTTCAGCACCATGGACAGAGCTCAGCTGGCGAGGAAGAGCTGTGGGATTGTGGGAAAGGACGAAGAGTGAAATAAGACATTTAGTACATCAGTTACCTTCATTTCACTTCTGGTTAAATGTGTGCAAAGACAGAGACATATCTGTAGTGTAGTATATACAGTATAATGAGTCCAAATAAATGAATCATAATAAACTGAGATTTTAAAAAGATAAAGAGTAAAGTTGAATATAGGAAGTGAGAGAATGGTAGTAATGTCCTCGGTCTTAGTAGAGTGAATGTTGAACAGAATTAATCCATTTTAATTCTCCTCTTGTTCATCTTGTCCCCTCACTAGTCTTCGCTCATGCTTTTATTGTCCCATCTCTCTCTGATTTTAAAGCCCGTCCCCGTCACTGAGACCATGAGGAACAGGCACAATTATTCAAATCTGCCGTGTCCATCACGGGGACTTTCAGGAGCGTGACCTTTTCAATTGAATGGGATGAAAAATAGCCCAGTCTGCCAGCGGTTAGATTATCATGTTATCGCCACAATACATTTCTCTCTTAAAATATGCAAGAAGACGGAAAGAGGAGTGAGCCAGAGCGGCATTAGCATAGCGGTAATATTCCCATCTTCACAATACTGCAGTACAGACGCTAATTCAGTGTGTGCGCTTCCTAACTGCAGATTACCAGTTGGACAACACAAGGATTCTTGTCATGAATGGACAATCAGTCCTGATGGTTGCTCGGTGTTTCTGTTCTATTTGCTGTACTTTGCTTCCGTTCCTTGGCCCCGGATTAATGTTTGTTTTTCAGAACCTTTCCAAATAATTGCATGGCCAATTTTCTCCTGGAAATCTGACGCACTCAGAGAGCTGTTTCTTGACATTGCACAGCTCTTCTGTGCAGGTAACAATATCCTCTGTCATTTGGAAGATAAGCATCAAGGATGCCAGACAGGACGTAAACAAGACGATGGAGGGAGGAGGGAATGAGCTGATGAAATTACAGTTCAGACGCTTTTTCCTTTGTTAATTACACAGTGGTTGGATGGGTTGGAAAAGGAAGTAACACGTGGTGTCTTGCAAAACGTCTTTCATAAAATATTAGTGAGGAGTTTTGTGCTTGATCATAGTTTACATTTACCCAAGTTTACACATGTTTTTGCATGTGTTGGTCTATGTTATAGGGACTGTTTTTACTATGATTATTTTTTGTCCTTATAAGGAAGATGAATCCCCATACTGTAGACACATCTAGGTCCCCACAATATGAGAAATACCTGGACTACACACACACCCAATGAAATCCATTTAGGACAATGTCATATAGAGTGTTCCTTCATGGCAGGATATCTGTACGTGTAACAGGCCCATTGGTGAAAGTCATCATCTCATCATTATCCTTTACAGATAAACTGGTCTTATTTCTCTCCACTTTCCTGCCCAGGAAAATATGATAACTCAATCAATGGTTTGGTTGCTGCTGAGCTGAACCCAGCCTCCTGGAGAACTTTCATATTTGTGTTTACTTTAACACATTTTCCTGCTCTTGTGTATTAGTTTGGCTGCAGGGGTCATCAGAGATTAGAGGCAATAGGTCATGGATTGCAAATTTAAATATAGGGCTCATCCTAGGGTAAATCAAATAACAATTTTTAAGAGTGGGAATCAGCTCAGAATGCCGGAGTAAGGAGCCCTCGGTGAGGGAGGTCACGCTCACCTCGTGCAGCTCCACATTTGACCTCAGGCGTCCACCTTGACGAGTGGAGTGCAGTAATAGCCCAGCGGGTAGAGAAATTCCACTCCAGCAGATCCCAGAGAAACAAGCCTCAGTGGAGTTTGTGCCAGTTCCTTATGGATGTGGTGCGCTGGACGTACCATAACACGACGGCGGCCGTGACCTTGTGGTTTCCAGTCAGAGTTTTTTTTCCTCGTGGTCTATGAGCATTTTCCAGCTCCATGAAGCTTTCATTGCACTGTCCTTTGAATTCAAGTTGTCGACACCCAAAGATGCATTGACGTATTTGCTGTCATCACTTATCTTGATAACTTTATCATTTTTTGAACCTGTGAGACCAGTGAGGAGGGCAAGTCAAATTAACAACATATGTGCTCATTACTGTGTTTTTCCATGATGCAAATATTTATAATAGCTAAGAATGGTGGAAGTGAAGCAGGAGCGATTTGTTCCGACGGCATTTCTGAGAGTGTCAAACTAGGGCACAGGTCTGTCGCAGGGCTCCATCCCTCAAGGACAGTGACATCATCGTCCATCAGGGGCCGCCCTGGATGTGCCTGTATTTGCTGTGGCTAAGTGTCAGCTCTGGCCGTCCCTGTAAACCCAGCTGAAGACACTGAACAACATCATCAGTAAGAAAGGAAAGAGCGTGATGAAACGCAGCAGAGACTCTGCGTGCTGTTAGCGTGAGCTCTGGAAAAGACGACCATCAAAGGCCTGAAGCATCATGTATATTTTTAGGTGCAAGAACACCTTTTTGTTATTTGCAGGCATCATTGCTTCCGCGGCTCTTCTGAACCGAGGTGTCAGTCTTCATAAATTGTTACCTCAGCGTGTCTCCTGAGGAGCCGCTCGTGCTGCGTGATTGACACGCTGAAATAAATGGCAAAAGCTTTGTGGCAGGACTGTCAACTTTTATGTTAATGGCAGCTCTTAGACATCAAGGAGGGATTCAAGGCTTCAGGGGAGCAGCTTTAATCACTGACGCTAACAGGATGATTCCAGGTGTAACACTTGGACTTACAATCCATGCTATGCACATCTATATGTGCCTGTGCTAACACATGCCTGTTAGGAATGGACCGCTCCTGTCTTATTGCATTAGCGTTAGCATTAGCGTGATTCGATGAACAGTAAACTGCTTTTGCTGCTCGCGTGTGGTTTATGTGTTTCTACGTTTCAATGATTTCCTGCTGTTGATTTCTCACATGTTACACGTCGCTGCTTCTGACGTCGGATGAGCAACCAAGGAACGGATTTAGTCTCGTGGCGCAGCTGAAGGTTAATGTGGTAGATTTGCTCCTGTTAGCCCCGCCCCCCACTGAACCCAAACAGTATTAGTACTGGTGTCGTACAGGTGTCCAAATCCACTGAAATACTGCACTTTCCCAAAAGTCTGCCAGGGAAATCAAACTTGATGTAACAGTGAGGACGGATGTTAAAAATACTGTCTGTTCTGGCAGCGGAAACGTGGTGCGGCAGCTTGTCTTTAATTATGCACCAAAGATTTGGAACAAGCTACTGCCACAGATTAGAACCTTATTTTTTATGATCTTAGTTTAATTCAACCAGGCCTTTTATTCTAATCACAACTTGTAAGCCTCGTCCCTTACATTTCATTGTTTGAACACACAAACGTGTTATTCTGTTTTATATCAATAAATAAAGTGAATTAATTTGATCCTTAAGTTGCCAAATAACGCAGCAGCGTTTTGCGTAGCAGGACTGAAAACATGCGAAGCGACTTAATGAGACGCCGCCGTTCGTCTCTGCTGGTGTTTCCGCCCGATGTCCTGATAGCTGGCGCTCGCTGCAGCCGTCACGTGACAGCCAAACAAGAACAAAGGAAGCGGCATGAAAACACAGATCAAGTCCCGCCTCCCACATCCACAGCCTCGGGGCGCACGGCCGGGCGCCGACACAAGTCCAGAAATACTCCTGGACCCCGGCCTGTGCCGTTAAACGTGCTCAGCTGCAAATAGGCTGTAATGAGGGCTGGGATCCTGTGAACAATCAGAAAAGGCCACAAAGCCGCTCGCACACACGTGACCGCGTTCAGTGTGCAGCGGAAGAGAGGCGATCTCTCCAGGGGAGTGTGCAGAGAAAGGGGGGATCTTCTTCTTTCTATTTCCTGCATGAGTGGATCTGAGCGCAGGCTTTGGTCTGCTTTCCTCTCATCTGTTCTCTGCCTCACGCTTGACATTTCTTCTCCATATAGGTCAGTCTGCATCGCAGGCAACAGAGGGGAAAAGAAAACAATGAGAAGCAACTGTTTAGGCAACATGTGATGCTACGCTAATTGCCTCTGCTCTGAAGACAACCTGTGTCCTCTTTCATGTTCGCTCCCTCACTCGCACCTCTGTTAGCTAATGAGGCAATGGCTCATGCTTTTGTCACTTTAGGAAGAAAAGCAGAAAACGCAGAGGTGGCTTTTAATAGAGGCTGGGAGAGGCAGCGTGGCAAAGTTTGGGAACTAATGGGCGGAGGCACCGTGAATTTGAATTAGGTGGAGCAAAATGAAATGCGACACACCGGGAGGAGCAGTGTGGCGATGGCTTCTCCATCCCCCCCGATCCCACGGCTGCCCGGAGTTGGAGCTAGATGACAGAGTCACTGGTTGTCTGTGGCAGGGCCGAAGCTCAGCCTGGAAACCATCAGGACGATGATGCGTCTCTGGAGGAAAAGGCGCCTGGGGAAAGAGGCGGCTCTTAAATCATGGGAGACCCACTTCTCTGGCGTTTGTCTCTTTGTTACGGGACGCGCTAGCTCACATTCTGCACATTTGCATATTTCTAAGTCCTCACAAAAGGCAGCGCTGCTCTCATTTAAACGCGGCCGCAGCGCTGGCTGTTAGCAGGCAGCATAATGGGCCCTGAAGCAGGCTAAAGGCCTGTGTGCCTAATTAGAGACATGGACTCAAACATGGCTCAGCTCCTCAAATGGAGTCTGGCACGGTCGAGCGGAGCGTGACAGAGGGAATCGCCGCCAGGAGGATGATCATTTGTTAGCGGCCCTCACCGGGGGCGGAGGTCAGGCGGGATGACCTCAGGCAAGTCTGACAGACTCTGAGAGAGAAAGCAGACGCGGCGTGCGATCGATGAGGGGCACGTCATGTGACTCTGCCAGGGCTGTTTGATTCCATGTGAGCCCGCGGCTGTTATTAGCATTTAAGGTGATGCTAATGAATCATGTGACCCGCAGTGATGCAGCGCTGCTGGCAAAGCAAGGACACGACTGGAGATGCCCGGCTACAGTTAACTGGTCATCAACACTGAGTGTGGCTCTCAGCCCCAGCTAACTATCATCCCACACAGCGCTGGGTGTGTTTGCGGTCTGTTACACGTGCTTATAGTTTAATGCACACAATGATCCGACAGGCGACAGCATGAGTCAATTGGTGCATAGTTTTTTACGGTTCTGGCCTAATGGGGGCAGTAACTCACCAGAAACAAACCGTTACTCAGTGAGTGAGAGGCAAGGATAAGTATAGGGCAACCAATCTCTCTCTCTCTCTCTCTCTCTCACACACGGCTAGGATGAGGAGAAAGAAAATCAGAATTCATTGTCAGCTGAGGGACTCAATTAATAATGGCTGACGTGAAGCGCCTCTCCAGTGCCGAACTGTGAAGCAAACAATCAGCGCTCACTCTGCCTTGTTTGATAAAAACAGGGCGATCCAGTGAAGGTAGAAGTCCAATTAATATTCCCGGGGTGAGGAGTGGGCTTGATTTTAGGCCGGTCACGGGGGGACCCTCGCTGGCTTGCTGCTGGGAGCTGGATAATTACCTATTTAGATTTCAGCGTGCAGGAGACGAGCGATGGCAGCAACGGGCAACAACACGCTCAGGAAAAATAAATTGATTGCACAACATGAGTAAATCGTCTGCCTGGTTTATGTGGGACACTTTAAGCGAGCCGGGGTTTGTAGACCACATTTGTTTTGCCACTAAAAGACGACTAACAGATGTAGTTTGACCGACTCATGTCCTTTGGCCAATTCATCTAAATCAGTGGGAGAAGAGGGGACATTTGTTTTCAGCAGAGACCGATTTATCAACAGTGATTGATATGTAGCGGCGCTGGGCCGGCTGCTCGCATCTATTCAGTGCCAGAGCCGTGCACGCTGCAGGATTCCACATTTGTGCTAAAAGGCATTTTTCATAGGCAGAGGTCTAACGCGCCTGCACGTAGGCCCATGTTGACACCACGTGCTCACCCAAGACAAAAGGCTCGGTCACTGGTCTGATCCCAGCATCAGGGCCACTATTCACAGACAGCTTCATAATTAGACTGCCACCGCAAGAAAAGAGCACAGTCTCCTGGAATCACAGATAATCGCTCTTTGTGTGTGGGCGACGCCGGCCGCAGGGCTTTGCCTGCTCCTCTGAGAATGAGCCAGTGTGTGTTCTCCTGTGGTTTCTGTTTCCTGTTTGTGGAGCAGGTGAGGCTCCGTGCAAACACATCTGCTGCTAGTTTAATGAAAACAGCCACACACAAGCCAACAATCGTTGTCTCTGCTGGGATAAATAACATGTGCTGCTTTTAGCAGTTAGCTTGGCCTCAGTAATAATATAGAAGACACAGATATGAGCAGTCAGTGTGAACATGTCTCGTCACTGAAGTGTCGTGGGAACGGCAGGTGTAAAATGCTGTGTGTGTGTGTGTTAAAAACTCAAACAGACACGCTGTTGTTTTTAATGACAGTATTATGCAAACGCGGTCAGACGCCGACTTGACTTGCACAGATGCGACCGCCACATTGATTGGAGCGCGGGGGGGGGGTTACATCACCCTGAAAACTTTCAGCTGCTCAGTAAAACCGAGTTGAACAAGTTTATTGAATAAGATTAAACTGAAATGTTGTTGATTCACTTGTGTTCAGTGGTTTGAAAAAAAGCTCATGCTCATTAAACGTGCATTTACACGTGCGTGTGGGTGTGCCCTCACTGTGCCTGTGACTTGTGTTGTTCAGGTCGAGCTGGAAATACAGTTGTCAGACTGGAACGTCGCCATGTTAGAGCTGTTGTAGCTACACAATGTGAACTAGGCAAAAAGGAAGAAATGGCGTCGGCACAGACAGAACGAGAGGCAGTTGAAGCCGCTGCTGATTTAGACTGACGGGATAATATGACGAGACTTTGTGGCGAATCCTCTGGATTCAGTGTCCTCCATGGTTACAGAGCAGATGAAGACGAATGAAGATGCCCTGTGATGTCACATTAACAGCACAAAGCGTAAACTCGCTCCTCATGTTCTCGGACTCTATGGACTCGGAACTGGAGCAATAAAGGTTCTACTGGAACGGCTGAGTTTGCCGTTGTTTTCCATGGTGAGGAAGCGATTCAAATTGAAATGGTTCGCTCAGAAGCTCCTTGAGCCATTGAAGTCTCAAAGAAACGCAGCCCAGTGGGTCGGCCCGAGCGGCTCGCTCTGCCAGCAGGATGCATAATGGGTAAACAAAGCCACGACACCGGTATGAATAAATATCTGGGCGGCAGCGTTTTCAGGTAGAAGCAGCCAAGCCAATTACCCAGAGCCGCCACGGCACCAATCTGTTTACTCGCACTACGTATTGAAATGTTCCGTCGACACCCTTCAGTCATAAGCACACAATACACAGTCGATATCGTCCGTCGAGAGTTCCACTGAAGTTTATGGAAAGAAGAAAGGCAGCCCCGCTGGGACAAACAGACAAGAGGGTGGCTTTGTTCTGATTAACATCGCAGCGGCTGCTCCAGGAAAATCAGCTCCGAATAAGTGAAATGAGCTCACCGGGGTTTATGCGAGATCTTTTGTCAGTAGCCATGTGGGAAATTGGACCATAAAACTGCTGAAACTGCAAGACGGCCACACTAAATTTATGGCGTGCCAGAAACCCATCTGATCGCTCAACAGCCATATTATTCATTGTTCAGGCAATTACTTAGGAGCCCCCCCCCCCCACTGCACACACAATAATCAGACCAGCTGAGGATAGATTCAGGCTTAATTTGCACAAACACACAATGTAGTCATTAACAACAACAGAAACAGCAAAGACTGCGCTCACGTAAAACGGAATAAATCCAGTGACACAACAACATCCTGCTGGAGGTGAATATTCCACCCTGTTCTGTGTTAAAATGTCATGGGGGAGGAGGAGGAGGAGGAGGAGGAGGAGGGGGGGGGGGGGGGGGGGGGCGGCGGGGGGGGGCCCCCCCCTGGGGGGGGGGGGGGGGGGGGGGGGGGGGGGGGCAGCGGCTGTGAGCGGCGCCCGTCTTTGAAGTGTTGAAGAAAATGTGTGTAGCTTTAGGAAGGTGGTGGGTGGATGGATGAAAACAATTCATTTGTAAGTGATGCTATGTTAAAAATAAATAAATAAACAAAAAGTACCAAAGTGCAAAACTGTGAAATAATGGTTTGACCGAACAATGGAGAAATATTTCCACATTTGTGGAGTAAAGAAGCAACAACAACACAGGGGACTGATTAGCCGGGTGCAGCATTAAAGAGCAGGGTTGTTTGTTCTTCCTCAACAAAACCTGACGTTTCCTTTTCCCGTTTCTCAGATTTATTAATTGACAACTGACAAATCCCTCAGGATGAAAACGTCCATAAATCATGTGTGATGCAGTGAATTCTGTTTTCACATTTCGCTGCGCTCTTTGTGTCTGCTGATTTCTGAGGGTGCAACGCAGCGGCTGCGCACGTCGTCTTCAGCTTCAGACGAGTGCGTTGCTTTTCAGATCTGAGAGAACGCAGATGAATGATCACTAGACAGAAAAAATCCTGTGGTGGCCCCTGATCTGGATCGGCACCAGGTGTGCTGGGAATGTGTTCTGGTGTCTTGTGTACAAAGATATGTAGCTAAATAGATCCCTAAAAAATAAATATATTTATATATCCCAATATTTATATGTCCCAAATATATTTATATTCATATTATAAATATATCCCTCACCAAAAACTGGCCCCAGAGTTATTTTGGACATTTTAAATTCCCTTGTCCTTTGTACTGATTCCAGCCATGAAGTGACATACAAATAAAAACCATCTGCGATTATTTTATTAAAAGCTTGTACTTAGCAACGCAGCTGTGTTCGAACCAAATGAAACTAACAAGCAACATCTGCCTGATTCTGCATCTGCTGCCACTTTCACGTGCTAATGGCTCCACTCCAGCTGACATCAGATCAGTTCCCCGTCGGTGGGACAGGTAATGGTGTGACATGTGTTTACCTCTGGGTCGCAGTAGCACCAGTACTCGTACATGTAGTATCACTGACAGGACAGATGCCAAATGAAGCGGATTATTAGCAACCGTTATGGCTACACCATCGGTTTATGAAAGAGCGGTGCTTCGCTCCCTGCGCAGGAATCTCTGGGTGCAGATGAATTCAAACACCTGCTTAAATTAGGCTTTCTGCATGACTTTGATGTCCTGATGCTATCTCTCTATTCTTCTGCACACTGTGCCGTGCACTGTGCATGAACCCGCAAGTGATTACCAAACTTTTTTCTCCTCCTCGTTAACCTGGGAAAGTTTATTTTAATACGGATGAAAAAACAAAAGCGTCAAGGAAGAATATTTGAACGCAGCGGGAGGGGCCCCGGTGGGCCCACGTTGTCTGTTCTGCTTCCCTCCAGTGTTCCCGCTCTCTGTGTCCCGTTGCTTCAGGAGTTCATCAGCAGCGTTTTTAAACACACGTGTTGCAGTTTCCCATGACCACGTCACCATGTGACCTCTGAGACGCCGGCGTCTCTCCGACACTAGGAAACATCAGAGGAAGCGGTGAAGGGCGTCATTCCCTTAGATTTGACTGGTGCCGATGCATTGGAAACTTATTTTTTACCTTGTTAGATTATACTTCACGTTGTTGGAGGGGGCAGGACCCTGAGCCTATGTCTTTCAGAATCTGTCCATCTGGGTCTGTCCTCAACACCAGTGAGTCCTGCGCCTTTAGAAGCTGAATGACTAATGAGCCCCGATCACAGTTCCCCCTGGAACAACCTTGGTGACAGAGCTGAAACTGTAATTATCAGGACCAATATTTGTTCAGAGAATTGTTATTTTCTTGCGTCTATTTGTGTAATAACTGCAGCAAAATAAAACCTGATGGTCGTCTCAGTCCGGCCGCCGTGCTGCTGCAGTCTTACGTTGCATTTGTTTATTATTGTTTATTAGCTTTGTCAGATTATCACTTAATTGGATTTGATCGTGTGCTTCTTATTAAAACGTTTTTCCAGCCAACATTGAGCTGATTGTTTTGACCGGTGGTTTAACGTTATTGTTGTGTTTGCTGTGGCCTGTCCACTGTCCACAGGCTCAGCTGAGTCACAGCTCTGTGTCTTTGGCAAGATGCTGGACGCCAGCTTGGACTGTCAAGTGTTCTGAGCTGCTGCTGCTGCTGGACTGGATTTACCAGACATACAATTCTAAATGAAGTGTGTGTGTGTGCTTAATTCTCACAGACAGCCTGCTCCTCTACCTCAGCCCTCCTCATCAGTACGCGAGTCACGTGACCTCCTGAACGCCACGCGGCCTCCTCTGGAACTGTCCGTGGTCCTGGAACGACTCTGCTGTCAGAGGCTCAGTGAGTAAACTATGTGGGATGAAGTGTAAAGATCAGAGAAGAGCGGCATCACTCTGAGGCAGGGGTCTCAAACCCAATTTCCCTGGGGGCTGCTGGAGGCAGATCAAAACATTCCAATGTTCTTAAATATCTTTATTTTTATTTTTATACACAAAATATGAAGAATAAATAAAGAGACAAATTAAGAATTTTAGTTCAGCCATGACTTGTTTTCTAACAGGCAAGGCAGTTCTTCCGGTAGCGCCGCATATTCTCATTATATGGAGGGGCCACGCTGACTGCGGCGGTGTCACAGTCCTGCTCTCCTGCTACCCTCCCCCTCAGCGTATTTCCAGCGTGCTTGGCTCCCACCTGGAAGACCCAGGTTCCATTCCAGCTCTGCCCACCCTTGTCTTCGTGAGCTTGAACATTGACATTAGAGAGATCCAGTCTATCATTCTGTGCTGCAATTGGGTCCTTCATCCACCCGTTACAGGTGGGGGCCGCGAGTGTGAGACCCCTGGTCTAAGGGCTGTTTCTGCCACACACACACACACACACACACACACACACACTCTGGCCAAAAGGCTGATTAAGCAGCTGAACTGAACCAAACACTTTTGAAATAATTCCTGCTCGAGAAACTTTTCTGTTATTAAGTTGTAGGATTAGGGAGGTGTTAAGAACAAGAGCCGTTCCTAAGAGAATAGAAACTTTTGTGGCATTTTACTTATTTGAGCAGCTCGGAGTTTCAGTTTTCATTTTCTGAAGAATTCTCAATCGATTTCCCTGAAAGCAGCGAGGGGTAGAGGCGGTATTGAATCGAGATGAGTCAGGCGCCGCGGCGGATGTGCACTGATTGAGAGCAGAGACAGCTGATGATAGCTTATCAAAAGGTGAGGGTTTTACCATCCAGCCACTCTGGGGAATGAGCTGGTTCCGCTGGGATCGCTCCCCAGGGAGGGGGGGGGGGGTGGATTGGGATTCAGCATGTTTTAATCTCACAGGGGCGAGATGACTGAGGCCCCCCCCCCACCACAATCTGATCTCCATTCACCTCTAAATGGATTGATAGGGAAAGGCTGACACCACCTGCATCTCAGTTCATAACAAAAGTATTATTATTATAGTTTTTTAAATTAACTAAATAAATAAGGTCTGAGTGATTTTATAATGAAATATTTCCATTACACAAAGCTAATTTATTTTAATTTTATACATTTTAGAATTTGATTTTTTGGGGGCAAGTTTAAAAGAGTCACTCATTTGGACTGTGGTACATTTTCATCTCTTTATTTTTTAATATTCCAGATGGCGCCATGCTAGTGGCCGCTTGATACAGTAGCTTCTGTTCTATTCTGTTCTAACTCTGCTTGGTCTCCACCACCTCTTCAGGAAGGTGTTGCGCCAGTGTTGACTGGTCTTCAGTGATAAGTTCTTCCTCTCTGTCTGGATCTTTCTACTTGCGTCTACTTGTCTGCGTGTCTGGGGATCCAAATGATTTGCTTTGATTCGTTTCTCTGTTGTTTCTTATTCTTGAATTTAAACCTGAGTAAAATCTAGTCATTGTTTTGTGGTCTAGTAATCACCACTAACTGATAAATAGCACATGTACAGTTATCTGACCTGCGTGGTAGTTTGACCTCTGCCCTCAGCACTGAAGCAAAATGTAAAACAAAAGGCTGAAACACGACTCCACGCGCGATGCGACTCAATGGCTCCGTCCCAGGGCTCACACTGCGGTCAGGTCTCCAGGTTCCTTCTTGTATTACGGATTTCAGTGGCCATTGAGGCAGCAGGACTGTTCATGAGGTCGTCTGGTCCTGGTTCTTCCCCTTCAGGACAGTGCAGTCAGAGTAGCAACAACGGTGCAGCTTCCCAGTTGCAGCCAACAAACAAACAAACAAACGCGTGGACAGTCAGCGTAGATGGGACTGGCATGGACGTACGGGCCAGGTTCAGGCTCTCAGCTGCTCATTACTATGGAAACACAACCACGTGTGAGCCCCAGCCACGAGTTCTGTTTTGATTATATGTGTGAGATGATCATTCAGCTGGTGTTTGTGCAAACCCATTCTCTCAGTTCCTGAAGCTGTTGGAGATTTAGAGCATGTACGGATCATTTTTCTTCGGGAGGCGCCGCTGAGAAGCAATCGGCAGTTTTAAAATGCAACACTCTGCTTAATGTGGCCTGAATGTGAATGAATTTGGGGACAGGTTGATAGAGCTCAGCGTCCACAACAGCTCCATCCCTCTGTTTAATGCAATACACAAGTTCCCTCCTGTTTCTGAGCTGCACCAGCCTGCCCCTTTTTAACAGTTTTGTATGAGTCGCACATCTTCACCGACTGCAGCGCAGCGAGCGTCTAGAATGTGCCAGACAAACAGAGACAGACAGACAGAGGGACGCCGGGAGAATGGAGGAACCAGAGTGAATGCTGGGAGCTAGCTGGTGAAGAGAAAGGCCAATCAGGCTCCGGCCTTTGCAGCCGCTGGTGCATCACGCTCCTGACTCAGAGGTGTTGGAAGAAGGGCCCGTCTCTGTCGGCCCGATGTCCCACTGTCTCTTTCTGTGGCTCACGTTGGCCTCTCCTGTCTTGACCTTGCACAGCCCAACCAACACTTCAGGACAGTGAGGGATCATTTTCTCATTCTTCATCTCTTACTGTGCTGCAGCCCAGTGTCCTTCCGCTGTCTCCTTGGTTACAGCCCAATCACAAGAAGGAAGTCAGTTCTCAGTCTGTGAGACAAAAGACACCGATGAAAGGGAAGCGGACAGTTGAGCCCGGCTCGTTTCAGCAGGAATAGATGTTCACGTTCCAGCAGCAGAGCAGTGGGAGATGGAGTTCAGCAGCCTCATGTTCAAACCCCTCATCTGCACAGGCTGTTATTAGCTGATGGAACTGTGCCCTGAGCCACACACACACACACACACTTCCTGCAGCCGCTATCCTCCTGACGACTTCATCAGTTTCATATTTATGGACCTTTTTGGAGCCCATCGTGTACCATGGCCTTTCACTCACTGATCCTGGATCAGTGCTGCCCTGCTGCTTTGTGAACCAGCCACCGTCGTGTGTGTGTGTTCAGCCTGGAGGACGAATGGTCGAGGGCAGTGACTTCAGACACATGAGGAGGCTTCCAACTTGGCTTTTTAACATAACTCCATAGCAACGCTGCTCAGACCCTGGTGCTGCCATGTTTCTGCTTTCAGGTCTGTTGCCCAGACAACGGCACCATGTGGCGCTGGGATAGATGGAGGAGACCGGAGACCTTTATCTGGGATTTTTCTCTACTTGTGTTCCTGTGAGTTTTTGAAATGTCATCACTCACAGACTGGGAGGGGTCACGTACATGGACTGGAGGAGAAGGAGGTAGTTTTCAGTCCAGTACTGTGACTGTGACTCGTTGCAAATATGTAAAAAAGAAACAGGTCTTCAATAATCCGCTGACAGTCCCCTTCCCTCTCAGACACTGACATCACTTCCTGAGCGTAAGGCCCCTCCACTGTGACGCAGCTGTGACCCAAACAACCAGCTCAGTCTTTCACACAGTGGGCAGCTCTCAGCCTCAACAGGCCACACACTCCCAGCGTCCCCTCAGGGGTTCAGGTGTGTGTGTCAGTTGATCCTTTTCTGGCTTTTAAAGAATAGTTTCAGAAAAGTTCACGCCAGAAAACTTCGAACGACAAGCCAAGTCAACATGATGTGTGATTTTAGTCTGCAGGTCGTCATAAGATCTCAGATGAGTGTCGGATACGAGGCTGGGATTCATTTTCGTTATTTCACTTCCTTTGAAGTTCAAAGCCACGGCAGTGTTCCGGTGTGTGACCTGAAGCCGCGGCAGTGACGTCTGGATTCACTGTGGAGCCGTTCCGTTGTTAATCACGTTAATTGAGGCCAATTAGACGTTTCCATTCGGAGATATTCAGATACGCAGCGTTTAACTTTGCCTTTCTTCTTCAGCAGCAGCTAATTCACGGTCCTTTCATGCACGATGCTAAGTGGTGCTCAGGTATTGACAGTCGTCCAATTCAAAGGCGCTCGGTGCGGGTGTTGGTGGGGGGGGGGGCAGGTTAAAGGAGTTTCATCTCAATGTGACTGTGCAGATTGAACTTTTACAAGATACTTTGTTTCCTCTTTGGACAGAAGAAGAAGAAGAAACGCTGCTTCTTTGTTTTTCGGCGCCAAACGTCCAGTGGGCAGTCGACAGATGTGGGCGCCGTCATTACAGCCACAGTCTCCGCCCTCAGCCGTGATGTCACAGTCCCCAGATGTTGAGGTCACTCTAAAATCTTCAGCCAACACTGATGCAGTATCTCTGTGTTTGTGTGGGTTCTATTATGAGCCGCTAAATGCTTGTTGTTGTGCCAGAGAGAAGTGGAGGTCAATATTTCTATTCTTCTGTATTGAACTGAGAGCAGCCAGATAGTAGATTCATATAAACATAATTTATCACAAGGAAAGCAGAGGAAATTAGATTTCTGCTGGGGGCGAGATAAACACAAGCAGGAGTATTACAAGGAGGCGCGAGGCAGGCTGACCTCATCCTGGGAGGAAATGCCGGCTGGTTTCTGTGCCTACAACAATATCTAATAGATTTGTATTTAGTCCCCAGTCCAATATTTGCTTCACTAAAGCTGCTGTTGGTAAAGGACGCGTCTCTCTGGATGAGCAGGCTGATGCTAAACCCTAGCGCAACAGACAGGTCTGCTTCTCCACGGCTGCTCAGGGAAACGACTTCTTGCAAATATTTTTATGCCTAGAAATAACATTCAAACTCATTTTGATGATGTGGAGCTAGCGCCCCCTGTGTGGACACATGACACATGTTCTCTAATCTAAGTGGTGGCGAAAAATACCACAAGATTTCTGTTTTCAGTTGAAATATTTGTGCTTGTTAGCGTCCCAGCGCGTTAACTAATGGGCCGCACAAACAACAGCACACACAACCCGTGTTTACAGCAGCAAACTGGGGATCCCTCCTGAATTGTGTCGTTTTCAAAGCGGCAACAAACAAGTGTTGACTGAATCAATGCAGAGCGCTGACATGAAAAGGCCCCTCGCTCGGGCCCCTTCTCTACTTCTGTGTCAGAGATAACCCGCAGCCTTTTCGAGCGCTGGCTTTATTGTCATGTAAATTTCGATCACGACACAGCCACACGTCAACAAGAGTTTAATTAAATGATGTAATTTTTTCTATTGTGTTGGAAGTGGAGGCAAGTGTCGGCCTGCCAGCGTTAATTGCACAGTCTCACAGCGTCTCCCCCCACACCAGGAGGAATGGTGCGAGTGCAGCCGATGGACTGTGTCATTTTAATGCCCAACTTCAGCCTGAGCTCAGACCTCCCACCAACCAGATCTGTTGATGACTCATGTCAGACAGAGGAGCAATAGGCTTCCATCCGGAGTGCATTGTGGGTCCATCTCTGGCGTGTGGACTGCGGTCGCAGCTTAGAGTGAACCCTAGATCCATAGTACACTTTAACATCAGGTGTCGCTGTCATTTATGGCTCAAACACAGCAGGGAGCACACTGCTCAGTTAGAGCACTATTGCACCATGTTTCATACATGGGATGATGCAACATCATCTGGGCGCTAATGGCTCCCATCTCAGATTGGACTGCTTGATTTAACTGGGACAATGACAGCTTCAGACTGACTGTAACACAAACAGAAATCCACAGGTGGTAGTCGCAACGTTTGAGTTGGTGCCACTTGAATGAGCCGACGGATAGGACCTGGGGGACAGAGCTGATAACATGTTATACAACAGCAGCCAGTGTAAGAATATCTAATAATGTATCTGATACTGCAGCTAACAGCTAGTTGTTAGGCTGGCTCCATTAGTAACGGTGACCTGTGGTTAAATGCCCATCTCACAGTTAGATGTGAGCTCCAGTTCTGATAGGACAGAGCTGAAGTTCCTGCTGTTATAATACAGAGTCTGACTGCAGTGTGTGGGAGGGATGAAAGCTCAGTCATTGGCAGGCATCAGGACGGGACTTCATCTGCGTTCAAGAGAGGAGATAAAACCACAATGTGTATTTGGAGATAAAATAATAAGCATCACTAGTTCTTGATCCCATAATTAATCAGAGCACGCGAGATTGAGAGCAAATGAGCATGAGGAGCTTCATTTTAAATACAACTTTAGGACACTTTAATTAGCCCCAAAGAACCTTTTTATGACCCAGGTGAAGAAGCTGGTCCCACACACACACACACACACATTTACTGATCTGTTTGAAAGAAATATAATACATTACAGACTTACAAAATATGGAATTAAACCCAAGTTAAAAAGAAGATGCTGAACCCTATGGGTGAACATGACATGTGTTTATATGACAGCTGTTCCTTGGAACCAGTGAAACAAAGAAAAAGAGGAAACATGTAGAAAACCCAGTGTGCACGTGATGGCATGGACACAGCATAGAGTCACAATCTCTAAAATAGCATGAAGAAAACCAACGAGTTCAAGGCCAAACGATGTCATCTGGTGTTTGGAATGTGAGGGTAGCAGATAAGGCAGACTGCACTTTGAACAGATAAGAATGATATGAATAAAAGACTGGATTTAATTTAACTCTCTCAGTAATGGAACACCTGACACCGGTGGAAAAAAATCTATTTTTCCTTCAGAACCGTAAGCCTCCCATCCCAGGGTTAGTATCTCACACATCTACACAGCCGAGGTTCTCAGAAATCCAGGGGTTAATTTGTTCCAGGGTTTGTGCGATTCACAGATTGAGCCTCTGCACAGAGCATCACGTCCTCCTGCACACAAAAGAAACACATCAATCTTGGGCCTCTGTGAAACACTGTGTGTTAACACAATTCACCACTTAAATGCACGATTTAATAAAGTGCATTAAAACCTGCAGCGGTCAGCGTGTGGAGCAGCAGACGATGACTCACAACAACAACACAGTGCACTTCACTACACCGTGTGTCAGGTACATAATCAGCTGAGGCCCGTTGGCCTGCGTCTGGAATTCTACCACATAGAAATCCCAGGGGACGGCGAGGCCTTGTGCAAACAATCCACGTTCGTGGTCGTCGGTCACGATTAGCAGCTACCAAAAAGTCAGATTTACCATTTCAAATAACTGGCATTGATGGTAATGACCACTTGAGTGGTCCCATCAATTAAAGCGTGTGCTCGTGGAAATGAGCTATGGGTAAAACGTGCACTGCAGCTCGTCCCTCACGGAGCATTCAGCGTGTTTCATGCTGACGTGAGAGCTTTAATTGGCAGTGGAAAGCAGGCATCTGGTGTCTGCGTCACGCTGCAGGGTGTTGGTCACATGTTTACTGGAATCAGCCCTGAGACGCATCGCTGCTTCATTAGGCTGAGGATCCTGACCCGTGGCTAAACTGGACAGGCCTGTCTCAGCTCTCAGACAGTTTTAGTCCCGTAAAGGTCAACTCAGGGTTTACGTGACACGATTAAATATGATTCACATCAGAGTCGTCAGGAAAATAAGGATGGACCCACCCAGCTGTACTGCACTCCTGACCCAGTACACAAGTAGTCGCTGAATATTTTGCTCCACCTGTGTACCTTTCCAAATACATGGGTAAACAACGTGTCCTCATTACCTCAGCTTTTTTCCTTTCGTACAAAGCACCGTGCTGTGTTGTCGCTGGTCAGAAGCTTCACTCCCACCAACGCCTTGTTTCCACGATGCCCTGAATTGTCATCGGGCAAATGGTCGAGCGGCGGCTCATCTAGTTCCATCACTCCTGGGTGAAACAGGAAATAGGCTCTCCAGCTGATGTGCACCTGTGCTTCTACCCATCAGCCCCAGGGCTCAGGGCTGATCAGCCTGAGGTGCTACCAGCCACACATGCAGGCAAAGTTGAGACTGAACATGAGAGGTGGATGAAAAGGTGTCTGGGACGAGTACTGTCGTGATGTACTATTGTACTGTTGGTGTGGGAGATTGTTGACACGAGGCTTTGTCTGCAGTGGGAATGGATCGGTGTCCCCCTCTGGGTCACATGACTCAGTCGTCCAACATCTGATCAGGAATTTCCTCTCTCTTCTGTTCATGGCAACACGAGCAACTCTGGTTTCTTTCTGGTATCTTCCAAAGCTGTTAGCACGCTCATGACCTCGATGGCTCATTAAGGGGAAACATTAGGGAACTTACACGGCTCAGGATCCCTGTCAGCTTCTAACTGCTGCTTTATTGTTGACTCTCCCACTCCCAGGATGCATCACTCTCTGGCTGAGGCTCCAGAGGATCCTCGATGCTGAATTCATTCAGTTTGAGGCACACGAACAGAAATATTATCCCCCAACACACGCGGCTGAAACAAGATGAGCAAATGGCTTCGCTCGCTCCCCATTAGCGCGTCTCACTTGAGGCCATGGCTGAATAAAACATGAATTATTCGGCTCTCTCCAGTTTTGTTCGAGCCTGACCTCCCACTCATCCTTGCGGTGATTTGTTTCAGTAATTTCTGACAGCACTTGTGTGTTCACCAGGATCAGTGACACATGAGCGCTCCTCAGGCCGTGAGGGGAGGGCTGCAGAAACAGCACCTGAGCGCGTTTGTGGCGAGAGCAGCTTTTTGTTGCCAGCACACACAGATCGTGTGTTTCCAGTGTTTCCACCTGCAGGTATTGTACACAGTGGCAACGTTGGTCTCCCTCTGGATGAATTTAAAAGAGCACTGGGTGTGTTGTATTGCTGTGGTGAAGTAGCTTATCATCCCCAATTACCTTTGTTGACAGGCTGAATAACCCCCCCCACCAAAAGTGACATCTTCCATTCTCTCCTCAGCTTGTCATTTGTAGTTAGAGTTGAATGCTACGTGCTCGTGCTACAGCTAACCCGGTCTGACTGGCCCGTTACTGTGAGTTCTGTACAATGGAGACGTAATGAGACCCTGCAGATCCCCGTTAGCCCACGGTCCTGACAAACAATGTAGAGAGAATATGTCTCCATGTCATCAAGACAAAAGGGAACTGAGACACCGGCGTTAACGACAAATAGATACGCTAGGTAGAGTCGAAATGAATAGAATAGAAAATAGACCTATGGGCCCTCTCCAGGGTTCAGATGAGCTAAACATATTTTTCTGCTCTGTGAGTAACTCCCAGTTCACAATGCTGCCTGCTAACCAACAGCTCATTACACACACCCTTTGTTGGGTATTTATTTACGCCCTGGTGTCATGACACCCTCCCGTGCACAGCAGAATCATTCCCTTGATGTTCCTGGTATCTCCCAGTGCGTCATACACCTTGGTTTGTTTTTCCATGATCACAAACACGTTCCGCTACAGAGGAACAGCGCGTGGTGTGTTGGTATTGGCAGTTTACAAATGGACCATTCTAATCCCAATATTTGCAAAGAGACCATCTGTCCAATCCCTCTGTGCTGGACCTAAATCACAACACATTTTCTGTGAGCCACATTTTGAGAAATATATATTTGCTTTTTTTTTTTGTTTATATTTGACATGGAGCGGCTGCCAGCAGCGCGGGCAGCGTACGAGCCGCTCTAGCCGTGGCTGCTCGTGCTGCTCCTAAAGGACATGGAAAAGGTTGCAGCTTAATAAGAATAATTATTTTATTTTCATGAAAGCAATGAGCCGGAGAGCGGTTGTTGGTCCAGCAGCTGTGTGAGTGTGATGGAGGATCCACACGACGGCTGCTCTCCTGCCAACAGCCAATCGCGTTTCCCCGCGCTGTTGGTTGATTTCTCTTTTTAATGGCTCCGTTTCATGCCTTGATATCAAGGTAACGTTTTGTGGTGGAGTGATGCTGTGGAGCGGAGCCAGGACTGAAATAGCGAACCACCCCTGCCTCACTTTCCCCACTGGTTTTGCTGAGCTGAGGGAAACAATGTTTTTTTCCTCTTTGTATAATGGCGTTTCAGTAAAATCAGCTGAGACTTTGATGTCACAAATCCAATGAATATTTATTTAAATCGAAGTGGAGCTTTGGGACAAATCCATGCGAACAAAGCTCTTGTAATGTCAAATGCTAAATTTGCTTCTTTAGTCTCGACAGCGGGGGCCGATCCACGGCTCATAATTTATGACTTGTCATACCTGTCAGTATCTGAATGCGGCCCTCACGGGGGGGGGGGGCGATGGCTTAAAAGCTAATTATACTCAGGATTTGTCACTTGAGTCATCTTGTGGCTGTCCAAGCCTCGACGACCTTTTTCCATTTAATTGCACAGTGGAACGACGTCCTTATTACACAGGAAGGAGTTCAAAAACCCCCCTCACATAAGCTAGTGCATTAGTCTAATGGTACAGGACTTTGATTCATTCTCTTTCCACCGTGACATCACCACAAACAGAATGTTTTCATCTGAACGACGTAACTGTTGTATTCATGAAGGTTTTGTTCTCTCTTGCCGTCGAGCTCAACCTCCTTTTGTATTCGCTGATGAATCAATCACGTGCATTTTTTCCCGTCCTCCACAGGTGTAAAAGTGCTGCCGCCTCAGGTCGGGGGCCCTGTGGTGTTTTTTTCATCCTAGTACATGTTATCAGGAACAAACTGTGCTGCGCTGCTACAAGTCCACAGTGAATAGCCAGCTGTGAAAACATCTGCTGCGTGCGCTCTCATCCATTCTGCACCGTGTCAACACTTTCTCCTGCTTAAAGGCGCCGTGCTCATTCAAGCTGGTGGTCACATCCTGGAACTTTTAGATTTGATGTACTTGTACTCTTATATACGTAGATGGAGCTTGACCGAGTATATTAGCGTCTTCCACAAGCTGAGGAGGGAAATTTGACTTAATGAAAAAGGAAGCTGCCGTCCCGATGGTCAAGGTCATCTGAGGTGAGATCTACAGAGACAGGCTGCTCGATGGAAATGCAGATTTAATCAGTGTTGCTTGTACCTGTGTGTGTCGGTGCAGTTACAGGTCACACACACTTAAGGTTGTGCCGATGATGGATCCTTCAAGGAGGCTGAGCAGTCTGAAAACGTGACAGGCCCGTCTGAGCGCTCGCTGCGGCGTGTTCTCGCCCTTTGAAGAGTTGGCTGTTCTGTGTGTTCTTGAAGTTTCATTCGCGTGGAAGATGAAGTCTGCTTGTGATGAGTCAGATTTATTTGTTGCTTGTTGTGACAGCATGAATAATGATTTTCCTGAAACGCTTGTCACAGTGATTTAATTCCGTCTCAAGATTTTATACTCACTTCACTGAGAGTGTTGCATCAAGCAGCGTCACACATGTGCCCTTATTTATTTTTTTTTGGGGGGGGGGGGGTATAACCGTACGGCTCTAATTATCTCTGACTGAGCGCAGTAAACATGGAAAACCCCTTTCTCTCTCTCACCTGCGCCTCCTTTGCCTTCTAATTTCTGTGCTCACATCGAGCTGTGCAACTACGGCAAAGTTTAAACGTGACGTGCCATTGAAAGGATGAACTCACATTCCAGACGTTACAGTGAGACCCCGAGAGATGGCGTCCTTTAATACACGCTACCTCGCCTTCTGACTGTGAGAAACACTGAAGCGCTCATTCATCTCCCTGAGTCCTGATCTCATGGGCTCATCTGTGCAGCACTGTTCAAAAAGCCTTTCCTTCTTTGCAGAAAGTGATGGTTCTGTCAGAGGCAGCAGCTTCTGAACCTGCGGCTCAGCTCAGGTTATCTGCTCTAAGAAGTTGTTGACCCGTCTTTGCAGCTTCATTTTCAACAGATGTTTTCAACTTTGAACCCAGAGGGCCAGGTGCTCAACGCCTTCTGGGCGAAAACCCCCCGACTTCTAACAACCATAATAAGCTGAGCCCCCCCCCCCTCTGTTAAATACCACCTGAGCTTTGAGTTGAGCTCTAAAGAGCCCCTGACTTATTTATATGGGCTTAGTTCCCCTGGTATTGATCTCCAGACGCAGTTTGCTCACTGCCCTTTCACCACCGACAATATCCTCCAATCAGACGGCAGCATTTTAATATAGGGAGCGCTGAATATGAATTAAATATGATGTGAAGCTTTATTAGAAGAGGGCACGTGTCTGTCCTCACACATCGTGCCCACTCCTCCAGTTTATTCTTACACAAACCCTGACTGCTGTGGCGGAGTGTTTAATGCATGTGACCTGCCAGCGAGCAGTGGTGCAGCAGCAGAGTCCTGGTCGGAGGCTGCCTGGGTCCCTCAGCTGTTCACTGACACGTTACTGGAGTCACATTATAGTATTGATTCAACCTCTTTGTTCAAGTAAAAGTATAAAAGCAGGGGCCTCATCAGAGGTCTTTGTTGCACCTCGAACCATAGGAAACAGTGCAGTGGATTATTAGCCGTAAGTAGCTTAGTGGTTCAAGCGCTCAGCGGGAGAGGGACGAGGCGTCAGCGTGCTGCGTTCAGGGGCCGTCCACTAACGTAGGGAACAATCTCCTGCAGCGGCACGCAAATAAAAAACAAATGACAACGGACGACTAACGTGAATTTTTGCTTCAGATGGCGACGCTGAAGTGATAATTCTCACTTGCTTTCTAAATGTCAGCGTGGCCCCTCAGACCCCACCCCACCCTTGACATTGTCTCACTGAGCGATCCTGACCTCCTCTGCAGCCAAATTAAATATCTGCCTGTGATCACATCACTCGATGGGGGGGGGGTGGAGGAAGACAAAAGGGGGGGGGGGGGGGGGGGGGGTGGAGGAAGACAAAAGGACGACTTTCCACACATTATCACAGTTCTCCATGTAATTATTTCGCCATCCTGTGGACTGAATGGAATTAGGGATGTGCATGAGAAAAAGCAATTTAAAAATGTATCGTCATAACTCAAATCCTCTCTCTGGCAGACCAGTCTATCTGCCTGTGATCACATCACTCGATGGGGGGGGGGGGGGGGGGGGCAAAAGGACGACTTTCCACACATTATCACAGTTCTCCATGTAATTATTTCGCCATCCTGTGGACTGAATGGAATTAGGGATGTGCATGAGAAAAAGCAATTTAAAAATGTATCGTCATAACTCAAATCCTCTCTCTGGCAGACCAGTCTAATCAATATGATGCAGTTTGTCTTAAGGTCCCTATGTGAACGCGTCCTACAGCAACTGGTCATGAAGGTAGAGAGGTGTTATGGTTGTTGATTCATAATGTGCCCTGAAGCTGCTTGTGAAGACATTTGACTCAGTGTCTAAAGCTACTTCCCCTTTAGTAAAGGCTGAGGGCCCAGAGTGAGTGTATCTCAGGTACGGACCTTATATGTCCAGTTCATTATTTCTACAACTCAATTATCTTTAATAATGAAAGTGATGAACGTGAGGGCGATAGTAAGGGCACTGTTGGTCTCCTCCCTGATATTCCCACCTATAGCACTGGCCTGAGGTCTCACCAACAATAAATTAGGAATTAGATAAGGGAGCCCAAAGAAACAAAGGTTTCCACACGAGCAGCGCTGCTGATTTATTGCTGGTTTACAAGGTGGCCCCCTGAGTTAAACCGTGGTACGAAAGAGGAATAAATCGCCCCTGATCTAACGGAGCCTCCACACTCGAGCGTTCGTTGGCACCAGAGGTCGAGACTGCTGACTCCAGGCCACTTGCAGTATTTAATCTTCAGCCCTTTGGCTACACTGAAGCATAGATAATCCAGGAGTGCACAGACAAGGCAGATTCAGGTGTCGTGGCTTTACCACACTTCAGCATGCCAGCACTGTCACACAACCACGACAGAGCAACCGACCGTAGCCCCCGGCTAACCACAGAGGAACTACTGACTCCATCATTCATATACAGGTTGTACTGCGATGAACTGCAACGAGAGCAAACATCCTGCACACAGACACAATCCTTTGGTAGCTGATGCACTCAGATGTTAACACCTTTGACTCCATGTCCCGTCCACTAACATTGAGCAGGTGGGATTCATGACTGGGCTCTTCTGCTCAGCTGCTTCATCTTTAATACATACTTATTCATTCATATTAATGAATTAGTATTAATTAATACTTAATTTAGGTTAAGACTCTGTGGTAGTACTGACAGTGTAGTTCTTCACATGGTATAGTGTTATACAATACTTTTGCTACGTACTAATTGCGTCACAGTTACAACATAGACCTGCTTAGCTTAGCATGTCCACCATGTTTACTACCTCACCTTATAGCACGTCAGTGTGAAGCTGGTGCACTGCTGTCAGGTCTCTGGTTATGAAGTTTTGGACAAACTGAAATTCTGACAGTGACGAAAGGTCAGGGCGCCGTCTGCTTACACGTAATGACTCATCAAGTCGTAATTCCTCTCAGCGCCTCAAATGTCAGACGAACGGTGCTGAGGGCCTGAGAATATCTGTCCACGTCTGGACGGACGGACCACTCCACTGCTTTTTCCCTCTCAGTGATAATACGTATTTGTCCTCGCCGCACGCATTCATTTCTGCCACGTGCCGAGTGCACGTGGTCGTTGCCGGGTGGACGGCGGCTGTCCCGCGATGTCAACGAATACGCGACAGTAGAAACGAACCTCTCCTCGTTCGACCTCTGCCGATAAAATATGGAAGACAGTCACGCACCTGTCACTGAGGAGCCACCGTGCACGATTTGCTTATTCATGCAGTTATTTTAGCTTTGAAGTTTCACTCTGATTGTCATTTCCTTTTGAAGTCCTGATGAATTCAATGTCCTGCTTCAGATTCCTGCCGGAGAATTTCTTTTTTATCTCTGCAGCCGTTGGTTGCGCTTATCTCCCAACCTTGGCCCCACCTGAGAGGACGGGCCTGGGGGTTGAACATCACCCTTTTTAGATTTTGTCGCCGTACTTTATGCTAATAGCGGAATGCAAATGTGGTGCCTGACAACAGTTTTCTGTCACAGGCCTCTCAGGTCTCTGATCCTTATCGAGGTGTGTGCACGTGGGTGCGTGCGTGTGACGGACGCAGGGAGGGAGAGGGCTGGTAATAGAATTAGGAGTGACTGAGTTCAGTGCCAGACACAATCCTAATCACCTTATTTTAAAAGAGCCCGGAGTAATTGCCGCGGTTTGCGAGCGGGTACGTGCGCGAGCAGCAGCAGGACGTCAGAGACAAAACCGCCGAAAGCTTCACGCCCACACGTCTTCACTGTTCTTACCGAAGGACACCGTCAAGGACAGACTACGCCAGAGTAGTTTTACATCAAAAAATAATATGCGATAGGCTTCTTTTTGTTATGTAACGTTTTCACATTTCCTGTGCGCTGCATTACGTTGGATGGTTTCTGTTTTTGTTGCTGCTGAGGGAGAAAAAGCCGTGAAGCAGCAGAGTTTGTTTATGAGTCCAGCGCTGGTGTGAAATTCTAAATCTAGGGTAGGGATTGTGTCCTGGATTTTTAACCTTAACCTACCCCTGCTTGTTGAAAATGCAGAGCATCTGGCTCTGCATACAAATGCTACCACTCCCCCCCACCCCTCCCCCACCCCTCCCCCCATCCCACAGGACCGCTGAGGCCTCCCTTTTAATTCACCCGTGCACCTGTGTCAGAAATCACGCCGGTGATTAAAAGTTGTATTATTTGCTAGCTTACCTTCACCTAACGGCTGTGCTTAAGCATGAGTAACATCCCAGTAGAGCACTTTAAAGGGAGTGCGCCGGCCTCAGCAGCCGCAGCTAACAGCCCGCCCTCCCCTCGTATTCCCTGGGAGCCGGACTGTGGAGCTCTGAAAAGCAGAGCCGTTATATTCGCGGGCCGGTGGAAACTGGAACATTGCCGACAGAGGGAGTGTCTTAACTAAGTCTTCAAAAACACAAAAAGGTTTAGACATGCTCCGCCACCACCGAGGGGCCACATCCCTGAGCCATCAGGCCAAAAGCCGCAGTTCCCTGGGTGGCCTCTAGAGTCCCCAGTCCCCATTGACTCCCATGTTAAAACGCCTCATTTCAGAGCAGAATTAAACCTGTTGACAGCCTGGTTCAAACACCGGCCTCGGGCCTTGCTTCGGGTCCACGCTGAGGGGCTGCATTTCATTTCATTTTTATCGATGTTTGAAATTCTGTATACATTAGGGCGTGGTCTCTTGAGTGACACCTGGGGACGCTCCGTGGGCGCTGCATAGTCGTCTGTCAGCATCAGGTGACTTTGCATTGTGAAGAAGGTGCAGGTGGCGTCTCTGTCTGTGAGGAACTGGCGAGTACAGGGTGAACCTCGCCTCTCGCCCCGTGACAGCTGGGATCGACCCACCCAGTAATGGACAGGCGGGTGAAGATGAGTGAGTGAGTGAGCGTGCCAGGGATGAAGGTTTGGCTCAGCCAACCGTACATCGTGGAGGAGGGGATCATTATCGCCGTCTCTGGGAGGCCTCCTTTGTTCAGCACACTCAGAGAAAAGTGCAGCTTGGCACAAAGTTGCACAAAGTCTTGCAGAAAGTGGTGCTTGGTTTTCCACAGCGTCGGCTCACAGGCAGTCAGCGATGCTCGTGAACGCCCTGGCATGGCTGCAGCAGCGTTTGTGTGTCACGTGTCATGTGTGTTACACGTGTTATGGCCTAAACCCTCCTTCAGTTGTGTTCCACTGCCTGGAGCCTGGAGCCAATCAGTTCAATGAGTGAATGAATTCTCCGTGGTCGTCAGCGTGAATGACACCGTACGTGCACAACCTGGATGTTTGATCCATTGTTATTTGAAATCATTGATTGGTGGAGCTCTGAGCTTCAGGAAATGATTCATCGGTCACAACACAACAGACTCCTGCTGCATGATGCTGATAGTTTCTAATGGACTCATGATGTGTTTCATTCATGACGATCGAGCAGATGGAGGAGGAGACAGGAGAGGGAGGACGACAGGACGCTGACGCACAGAAAGAAAGAAACCACAGGACAGGTTCCTCCATGGGGGGGGGGCGAGGGATGGGTCAGGGGTCAGGGGGCCCCTGTGTCATGTCCAAGCTATTACGCCCTGAGATGTGGGGAGACGCCTCCTCTTCCTGTGATTGGCCAGGCGGCTGAGTGAACACAGGGCTGTCGCTCGGGAGCGATGAGGTAAAATGTGAGAGATTTGGGAATAACTTTGCAGGATAAGGAAGATAAGACACGTATTGATCACCCTCCATTTGCTTTAAGTGCCTCTCACTGTCGAGCTGGAACACAACTGTGTTTCTAAGGCACGTTCGCCCAGAGACGCCGCTCCACTGGGCAGCAGCTTGGAAAAGACTTGAAACAGTGATCAGTTAGCCTGATCTCCCTGTGTTAGGGTCACGTGTGTGATGAACACATTACAGTGCTGAGCTGTGCCCCCACCCAGCAGCTGTTATCTGGCTGCTCTTGAATAATGTCCGTCAAATACCTCGTGTCCTGCGCTGACGTTAGCCTCAGCCACGCCATTTAAACTGTGAACTAACTCGCACATTAGCATGCTGCAGTCCAGAGCACGGACTGGACATTCACGTCAAATGATGGAGACTGACACGTGCTCAGAACTGGTGAGAACATTGAGCAGAGCCCCAGCCCCACGATGGGCCTCCGGTGATGGATTCTAACATTAACGCAGCTCCTCCCTCCATGAAGGTTATAAATTCCAAATCTTTATTGAAATTGCCACAGAGAGGCTGTGTTGTATCAATTACACGACGATCTGGAGGATGCCTCTGAAACGTATTAGAGCCACTCTCTGAAAACAACCATAACTCTCAGTTTTCAGCACAAACAGGACATTACAACCTTCATGAAGGGCCGATTTACTGCACGGCTGCTTTATTAGTCTGCATTAGTCTGAGCTTGTTGTTCCCAATAAACGGCCAACTGAGCGTATCTGCAGCAGGAAGCTCCATCGTGTCCTTGGGTCCCACGCGTCGCTCTGTCCACTGAACGTGAGACATCTGGCCGATCTCATGTTCCTGCGCAGAAATGCAGCATCCGGGATGAACCCAACACACAGATGCGTCGGTGAGCTGCACGTCTGGGCCTTTCAAAGCGATGCCACGTGTTTGTTTGAATCCCTGTTGTGCACCTTTGCCATCTCAGGCCAGCAGAGCGCCGTGCTTCCTATCAGCTGCGTTAGCACAGCCTGCCCTGAGAGACTGACAAATTGAAGTGATGCATGTGTGGACTCACCTGCTCGGCTCAGGAGTCTCTTGGGTGAATGGCTGTTCTCTGTTAGTGTGTGTGTGTGTGTGTGTGCTCTACCTGTCATTCCTCCTGAGGGGGGGGGGGGGGGGGGGGGGGGTTGGGGGGCTGGGGGGGGTCGGTTGCTGGGCTCAGCGGGGCCTCAGGGAAAGACATTATCGCCCACCCAGCTCTCCCCATCTCTGCTGCGAACAAACTCACTTATGTTGGTTCACATCTTCTTATTTTCAATACGCTGCCATAGTGCTGTGTCACCTGGACCAATAGCAGTATTATTGTGCAATATCCATTGCTGTTGCACTGTTTGTTTGTAGTTTTTATTATTTTGAATTTTCTCACGTTTTTAAAAAAATAATTTTTAGGCAATATTAGAAAATAAACAGCAGTGTTAATGACAATATTAACAAGTGTGTGTGTGTGTGTGTGGCAGCTGTACTCCTCCACTATTATACAGAGATACACTGTACTGCCATAATCCCTGTTTTACTTGTTGACATTGAACCAAACCAGCTGTGTGTGTCACACAATACTGTTCTCATGTATCTATTGACCACAGGTCACCAGGAGACCAGTGAATCTGGTGAATACACCTGATGGCTGAAAGCCAACCGCTGAGTTCTGATGAGAGGGGAGAGAGGAAATAAGAGATTAGATTAGATGAATTAGATTCTGTTTTATAATCCCTGCACTTCAAATGTAGAATCATATTTTTAGGTCTTATTTCCTAATAATAATATTCCATATATTTGTACAGAATCTGACTGCATGCAGAGTGTTGAGTGCGCCGTCTCTGCTACACAAGGTTTAAACGAGGAAATCAATGGCTGCTTTTCTAATTGGCCGCAGACTGTGTGTCTGAGCGTGTCTGGTCCCTCTCATGGCAGGACTCCATCCTGCAGGCTGCTCACACAGCCCACAACCTGCCTCAAGTTCTGTCTGGAGGAAACTTTTCGGACCAGCCTCTGTTTGCTTCTGTGTTGGGGCTGCGCAGGCAAGATGTGTTTGCCCTGTCAGATGAGGACGTTCTGTTTTCCAAGGACGTAAAAACAAGCTGCAGGCTGTGTAAAATAATGTGAGCTCTGCTGCCTTGACCCGCCAGTGGAGGAGAGACAGTGGAAGATGGAGAATCAGGAGAATCAGGCGAATGCTGCAGGTGCAGGTGGAACAGCCACCAGAGCAGAAGAGCTGTCAGAGATCAGACCTGTCAGTTATTAAAATAATAATGTAAAAGACCTCGGGGAGTCTTAAATGTAATGTTTAAAATGATCTGTTTAAGATCGATCACACACTTGTTTTAATTAACGATTAACTAGTTATTAATGTAATAACTGTGAATTTCTTGGGTTGTTGTTGGTCTTTTTAGTTTATTTATATAGAATCAATTCACTTTGCTCGAAGTAGGAGCAAATACTGTGCTAACATTTGGAGGAAGTGGGATTACAAATATGAAGAATTCAAAACAAGGAGTCTTTAAATCATCAGGATTGATCTGATTGTTCATGATGTGGGACTCGAACCCAGGACCTTCTTATTGGCAGGCAGCTGGGTAATTTGCACGCCTGGTCCACGGCCGACCTCAAACGTCTCCTCCCCACAAGTCTGGACACTTCAGCTTGACAGCGTAATGAGCATGAAGAGGCACCGGCAGCCATTAATCCCGCCGCGTCGCTCCCTGTCGTGGGAAACACACGCACACTGACAGGATTTACATCACGCCCATTGATTCGCTGTCATCATTCTATCATCACCTCAGCAGAGCAGGAGGCCCTCTGGCTGACCACGCCCACTGATGGATAATATTCTACAACCGGTTTCCTTCATGCACATTCATGACGGAACAAGTCATGACTCTGAGTGCTGGTTTTGATAATTATTCACTTTGCTGTCATGTTGTCTTCCGGCACTGTGAGGATTTAGAAGACGAGTCAGCTGGAAGGAGCGAAACAAACGCCTTTTGTTTTATCTCTTCTGAAGAGGCACACATTTGAAAGTGGAGTGCAGTGATGAAGGCTGTCGACGTGTGTGTGTGTGTGTGAGACGTGCGGTTATCCTCCGTCATCCTGACCTCTCGCTCCAGGATGGCGTGTAGGCTGAGAGCCGGGGCTGATGGGTAGCAAGTGGCGTACAAAGTGTTGTGGCTATGCGTCCTGAATGCATGAAGACAAGGCGCCCGCTCCATTACCCCTCTGTCACATCCTGGTTCTGACATCCAACTGATAGCGAGACATGTAGGATTATGCACTCTGCCAGGACGGACAAATGGAGCAGACAGATCTGTTATGCTTGGTTATCAGGGGGCTCGCGCTCTGTCACAACATTGCCTCATCTGCTCGTGAACTCCTCCGGAGACGTCTCAAGCTGCCGTGAGGCATCTGTGCTGCCGCGTTTCTGATCTTTGTTTCTCATCTGTAACCTCTGGGCCACCTCAGTCGAGCTGGAAGTGTCCAGGGGGAGAGACCTTCAAGACTTCCCTCCACCAAGGTCAGCCACGATGCAGCTGTTCCGAGGTGAACAGCCGTGATGTGACTTCATCACCCGGCTGTTCGTTGGCTCACTGGCCACATCCCACAACAGCATTAGCTTTATATCACTGATTAACTCTGCTGGCCAACATGGTGCATTTAGCCCTTTAGAGCACTTGACCTCCACATTACCAGTGATCAAAAAAATTAACTAATCCCTTTTTTAATTGCAGTATAATGAATACATTTATGATATACTCATTAATGTAATGAAGTTAACATTTGCCCTGAAGGAATGACATTGAAAGGTCTTGGCCCAACCTGAGAGCTTGTCGAGGTCTGATCTACCTGAGTATTTTCAGAAGTAATCAAGCCTGAATACTATGAACAGAAATAAGTATTTGAAATTCAAACCAAACAGTGGAAAGAAGCTGCAGCGTGTTTTGCCCTCAGCAACCACTGCACATGACAAATGGTTTGATGTGTTAGTATTCCACATGAAAGTCCGTCTTCATCTAAAAAAGGCCGGCGTTGTCTTGTATCGAACCACCGGCCTTAATGATGTATTACCCCCCCCCCCCCCACCAGCCCCGGGGGGTTTTCCCCCCCACCTGCAGCTGTGTGTTTCCGGATGTTCCCGACATTAATCACAGCTGTGAAAACACTCAGCGGACTATGTGATTGTCTTCATTCTATAAGTTCAACCAGATTGATAAAACAGATTCTGTGGGGATTCATTTTCATTCATTTATCAGCAGTCCTCAGTGGACGGATGCTCGACCTCCTCAGGTCTGAGGAGGAAATGTCCCGATAAAAGTCTAAGTGATTGAAGAGAGAGAGAGAGAGAGAGAGAGCGCGCGTGACATCTAGACCTGGGAGAGGATGTGGAACACCCAACCGTATCCTGGGCTTTGATCTGTGGGGGTGGAGAGCAGGCATGTTGGTCTTCCAGTTAGTCAAGTATGTCACTACAGAGGAATCAAATGTGGCTGAGAAGATGCTGCAAGTGTCTGCATAAATGAAAGTCTTCAGAAGATCACTGAGGTGATGCCAGGACAGAGCTTGTCTTTCCAGCTTGAAAGAGCAGGTATAGTTTCAAACAGAAACCAAAGTTCCTCTCTGCTGCCGCCACATGAAAGAAAACCAGCGGGGGCTTGGATCGCGACTTAGCGCGCCACCAGGAGTTAACCAGGCCATTTCTCCAAAGCTCACGTCACCCGAGAGATTAATAGCTCTGGGTGAGCTCAGGGTATTACTGATTGGCTCTCATGAGCGCTGAGGCCTTTATCTCATTGGCTCAGGCGCTGCTGCGGGCGGCGTGACAGACGCCCGGCAGTCCCCGTCACATCTGACGAATCCTCTGGGGACCACGCTTTGTCTCTCACGTCGGCTGCTTTGTTGAACTGTTGTCATCACTGTTACATAACCAGCCAACCTTTGATGTGTTGACATTTTCAAATTCACATTGTTTACACTATGGAACCTGTGAGGTGATCAGCAATTTTCAACACGCGTAAAAACCAATTTGATTGATCTCTTCTAACATGCGTAAACATCTTGGCTTTGAGGTTTGAAGAGTCAGAGCTGCTGTAATTATGAATCAAATACCGGCCATAAAATAAACAGGATAAAGCTTATATACATCGTTGGCACCCATGTTTATGAGGGTTGGCCCTCCTATAAAACATGACCGTGAATAACTGAAACGCCCATAAATAATTCAGTAACTAGCGCACGCGTAGCGATTAGTGTAGTTACAGCGCTAACATCGCTGCGTGAGCCCTTCTGTTTCTTTCATCCAGTTTTGTTTGTGAAGCTCGTCAGTTCATGGTGTCTCACATCAACACTGAAAGAAGCTTAAACATAGCTTAAACTACTTTGAATAAATCATGCCCAAACGCGTGTGATGGACGTTGGGTCAGAGCGCAGAAGGACTGGTGTCCAACTGAGACACTTCTCACAGACCCTGTGATGTATGGGACAGTAAAGCAGGAAAATATGGTCAAGGCATCCAATGAATTGGAGACCTCGAAATGGCCCGAAGGCCCAAACACGAGCACGAGAGGCTGTTTGTCTCTGCACTGCTGGGATTGGCTCCCGCCCCACTGCGACCCTCAGAGGATAAACGGTGCAAATAATGGATGGATGGACATTTTTATTTCAAGGGACACGTCAGCCTTGTACACATGAGGATGGTTATGTCTGAGAGTTACTATAAAAAAGGGCTTGATAGCAGCAGTGCCCTAAAACAAGGTACACCACAGGGTCTAGGCAGAATGAGACCTTAAAACTTTAAAACGACATCAGGTAAAAACATGTAGGCATCTGGAGCAGTCCACACATGTCCACATATTACAAAAGGCATTGCAGTTAATGACCTGCATATTCAATATTTTCAACCTTTGGACCTCCTCATCTCTGACTGTCAGTCAGTGAATTAAACAATACATTTAGTTTTGTAGGTGACGGGAGCTAATCAAACATCTAACTGTCTGAAATCAAGGAAGAAAAAAACAAATATTAATACATACGATACACGTTAAGACAGACATCTGAAAGCAAAAGCCAACACTAACACTAATTTGACATTTTTGCTCTTGATTGATTGAACATTATCTACGATGTTGGCGTCCCTATGTTTAACATGCACCATTAATGACATGTCCGAGCCCCCTGGCTATGTGTTGATTGTATGTTTGACGCCGTATGTTGACGTGCTGCTGGGGAAAAAAAAGGTTTAATTAACCAGTCAGGTTTTTGTGGAAGAGATAAACATTTTTCTGTGACCAGCTTCTCTCTTCAAGGCATTGACCTCCTCGTGGTGAAAGTCAAAAAAAAAAAAAGTCCTGGCCACCAGAGCCTGACAGTAACTGTGATGAGCACTTTAAATGTTCATCGCTCGATGTGAGGCGGGACTGATAAGAGCTGCATGCAGGAACCGTTAACTGATGATCAGCGTCCCTGTGAAGCCCGTGGACGCGATGAGACGTTAGGCCACGGTTGAAAGGGTTCACCAGGAGGGCACGGCACAGGCCTCGCAAACACGTGCTAGCATTAACGTCAAAACCAACCTGTTACCGAGACAAATGCATTTAAACTGTTCTGTCAGGACTCAGCAGCACGTTCTCCACATTGACATAAAAGCATTAAAGCATATTCACAGCACAGAACTCTGGACCGTGTTTCCTGGTGGGAAGCCAATGAGGGGTCTCATTGCTGGTTGTTAAACTGTGGAGCCAGCACAGTGGGGGGATGGAACTGGGGGAACTGAATGGGATATAAAGGCCATCTAATGCACTGCACCATCGCTGTGAACACAGAGCGGATGGTGACACGTGCAGCGCGACGCGTCCAGCAGTGGCGTTGGCCGTGGCGAGGGCTGCACTGCGCAGGAAGCAGCAGCAGCGACAGACAGGGTGCAGCAAGGCACTCCTCAATGGAGCGCACTAATGCAGGAGCTCTGTCATGAATCAGTCAAGGCCCTGAGCTGGAAGGAGCAACATTCCAATTGGAAATGACTGCGCTAATCAATTAAGAGACAAATGCTCTGTGTTGTCTTCCTGTCTTGATATGAGGCGTCACTTGCTGAGGAATATTAGAGCCTGACATGTTGCGACCATGGTTAAATCAAAAGCAATCAGAGATGAATTAGCCCTGTGTGTGTGTGTGTGTGTTTTCCCCCGCTCTTATCGCGTAACAACAATGACAAAGAGATCTAAGCCTCTTTGGAAAAAGCCCTTACCTCTGTGTCATTCCCATCCAGTGCTGCAGCTGGGGGCATCCTCTCGGATGGGATAAGGTTATCTTGAATGGGAGGAATCCTGGGAGAGCGAGTATTGATCCAGCCCTCTGTATTTCTCTCAAAGCTCTGCCGTGACCAGAAAAAATGTTTGGAGGAAAAGCTGTCATTGCTTCTCATTGGGGTTTAGCGCAGAGCTCTCTGGAGAAACTTTCCATTGACTTTACTTATTCCATATTCAGTGTCCCCTCAGGCCGTATCATAAATGTCATCATATGCAAAGCAGGATTTTCTGAATGCCTGGCTGTATAAATGGAGCTGAACACTCTGGGCTGTAGCTCATAAAGTGACCTTATCACCTGGCCCAGCGCTGCTTTAACTCTCTGAGATATAACCTTGACATTTCATTTGGTATGAAACCGTTGATACTAACCCAGCGTGTTTCGGTGTCATTCACACAGACGGGCAGAAATGACGAATGAAGCGAATCCAACTCTCCTGTGCTTCATGTCTGGGGCTCGTCAGATGTATTTTAACCAAAACCACAGACATATTGCTTCTCAATAAAAACCCAGTGCTGGTGTGAAACAGCCACACGGCCGTATATGAAATAACACCAGTCTGGATTCAGCTGAAATGGATCAGTAAACAGTAATATAAGTTTAATATCTGAGGAGCACAGGAGGGAAATAAACAAAAGGGTTCAGGTGGAAGCAGCATGCGCACTGAATGCAGCAAGAGCTGAACACAAAGCGACAAACAGAGGGTTTTTCCCTCACAGTAACCAGTGATGACAGAAGGGGACAGGGTCGGCTCGGGTTGGCCCTGCAGCGAGCACAACCACAGCAAATTGGTCATTGTCTGTAGTTAGGATGTCGTGGGAATGCAGAATCAGACCAAACTCTGCGCTAGAAAAACAGGTTATTATCCACTGCACCACCTCTGAAGGTCGATCACATGGTCCACCAGTTAAGTGTCAACCAGCATTTGTGAGAGCTACACAGAGGTGATGGTGGCACACAGCTCATCCAACATGGCCCAAAAAAAAAGACAAAAAAAAGGCCGTTGTTTTGGATGAGAGCTTTCAAATTGTTTAAAAATCTGTGGGTTAGGGTTAGGATTAGGGTTGGGGCTAGGGTTGGGGCTAGGGTTAGGGTTAGGGTTAGGGTTAGGGTTGGGGCTAGGGTTAGGGTTAGGGTTAGGGTTAGGGTTGGGGCTAGGGTTAGGGTTAGGGTTGCGATTAGGGTTAGGGTTGGAGCTGGGATTAGGGTTGGTGCTAGGGTTAGGGTTAGAGTTGGGGCAAGGGTTAGGGTTAGGGTTAAGGTTGGGGCGAGGGATTAGGGTTGGGGTTGAGTTTTAAGTTTGTAATTTGCGTTAAGTTTACAGTCACTGCGGAGTTTAAAATTGTTGGTAGGGTTAGATCTAGGGTCAATGCAGGTTACATTTTCAGCATAAGACATACAAATGTATGATGTTTTCATTGATTCTGGGCAAAAAAACAATTTTTTTTTTGAAAAAAACGACATACTAACCTATGACTTTTTCGTCGATTTT
>JAFBJW010005008.1:0-12354 GCA_016785235.1 Pseudorhombus dupliciocellatus
TTGAAAAGTGATGCAAATGCCCTTGCTCTTGGCATGAAAATCCGCAACCAGGCTGAAGCCTCAGCTGGTGCAGGTGAAGTCATTGTTAGGATCGAGACAAATGCAGATCAGTCTGAAAACCGTGTCTACTCTCTGCTGACTGCCACTCTTGATGTCAATGGCCTGGCTGTAAACAGCGATGCCACCTTGAAACTCCTTGAGAATGAGGCTATTCACAAGGCTATTCTGAAGATGAACAAGGATGGTTTGACCACAAGTGGAACCACCACCCTGCAGAGCCCCCTGTCCCTAGAAAACACCTTCAATGCTGAGCTTGATGCTTCCAAAGCTACTTTATCTATTAACAACAAGGCTGCAATGCAAGCTATCAAGGTTGACAATGCCAACACTCTCACAATCACTCTTGCTAGCCTTGACTTCGAATCAAAGGCTGAAGCCATAGTGAGAGAGTATGCCTCTTACAGTCATGCTATCCTCGTCAACATGAAACCTTACACTGCTTCTGCTAATGTTAATAACAACCTGAGACTTCTGGCTGCCAACTTCATGAATGAAGCTCAGCTGCAGGCAGAGTGGAACAAGATGGACCTGACAGGAAGCCTGAAAGCCAACTATGGGGAGGAAGAGATCAAACATATCTATCAGGTGAATTATGCTGATCTGACCGCTAATGCAAAGTGTAGCACCACTGGAAAACTCTTGGGAACCCACATGAACCAGAACACTGAGCTGGAAGTCATTGGACTTGCTGCCAGGCTCACCAACGATGCCCGTTTCAACTCACAGTCAATGCGCTTTGATCACAGCATCCGCTGCAGCATTGTTCCTTTTGATTTCAACTTGGATGCTGTCGTCAATGCCGATGGAGACATCAACACCTATGGAAAGCACAGTGCTCAGCTCTATGGCAAGTTCCTAGTGAAAGCTCAACCTCTGGCTTTTGCTAGCTCACATGAGTGCAGAGCATCAGTAACCCAGCAGTTAGAAACTGGCTTTTCTCTTGAGACCACATTTGACAACAAAATGGACACTGTTCTGTCTCCCCAAGAGCAGAAGACCAGTTTTAGAATTAAATCTAAAATGAATGAGCATGTCTTCAACCAGGACATGAGTGTGTACAATACCCCTGAGAGAACTGGAATTGAGGTCTCTGGCACCATCCTTACAAACATCATCAATGTGGATTCCACAGACAACCAGGAATTCACCATCTCTGGCTTCCTCAAGTACGACAAGAACACAGAGTGTCACATGATTCAGATTCCTCTTTTCAACAACGTCCCTGCCCTCTTGGAAACAATGAAAGGCTTCATCGTGTACGTTGCTGAGACACTGCAAGACTGCATCAACAATACAGAACTGAAGGCTAAACTTGAGGCACTTCCTGAGTATGTAAGTTACCTTGTTTCTCAACTGAATATTGAAGGCAAGGTTAACCAACTGAAGCAGTATTTCAGTGATCTTACCCAAGAATATCTAATTACCATGGATGATGTGGAGGCCTCTTATAAAAACCTGAAGGTTATATTTGAAAATGTTGTGGCTAATCTCTCAGTTTACGTCCAACATTTTGTTGGTTTGATGAGCGACATTCTCAATGGCAGCTTCCCTGAAACACTCGTTCAGAGTATCCAGGATCACCTGAATGCATTTAACGAGGAATATGACATCAAGGGTTTTGTTGTGTATGTGATTGACACCGTCAGCAAGATGGTCCAGCAGTTTGATATGGAGAAACTGAAGGGCAGCAGCATTGCCTTCCTGCTTGACATTGAGGCCAAGTATGAAATCAAAGAGTCACTTTATAGAATCATGTCAGATATTAAGAGAATGGTTGAGAACTTTGACTTGCAAGACTTTTTTGCTCAACTGAAGAGGTTCATTTCGTCTTTGAACTACAGCGCTCACATCGAGAGATTCATTATTGGCATTTCAAGAGAGATTTTCACTGAAGTAACAAATTATGTTTGGGAAATGATTGAGAACCTTGACATCATAGGCAAGATCAACGCCTTCTATGCCAAGTTGAGAGAGTTATTTGTACAGTTTGAGGCTGACAAAATGGTCCAAGCTTACTGGGAAAAGGCTGTGGAGCTTATCAAGCAGTTTAAAATTGAGGACACCATCAGAGTTGTTGTCAACTGGTTGAATGAATTGGAGATTCCAACCACATTCATGCTAAGACTCCAGGAAGCAATCAATTACTTGAAATCAACTGACATCAATGATATAATTGAACATCTTAATACATATATTAGAACTCTGACTTCACTGAAGTACAATGACTTTGTAGAACGCTCCCGTGAAATTGCTGACAGTTCTTTTATCCTCCTGAGTGAGATGTGCGAGAACCTTGAAATTCCTCAGAAACTTGCAGCAACCAGAGACCTTGTCAATCTGCACTTGTCCTCTCTTAAAGGCTTGGTGGAACGTGTGAGAGAAATCAAAATCGCAGAGATGATTAATTCTCTCAAGGATATCATTGATGAGGTTGTGCTGAGTAACCTGAAGAGCTGTGCTGAGTTTGTGAAACAGAATATTACAAATCTGGATGTCCATGCTTTGATTACTGAATATCTGGAGTCTGTGAGGAAATGCTACGTAACAATCCTCACACTCATGAGACATGTATTCGACATCATGGAGGACACAGTTGGGCAAGTGTTGCCTGGGCAAAAATTCATTAGCCAGATTGAGCAGATCGCTGATGGCATAATTAGAGAACTGAAAAAAGCAGAGTTTGTCATACCATCCTTCACCGTTCCTCTAACAAATCTTGATTTGCCTTCCATGACGTTCCGCATGGACAAACACATTGAAATCCCAACACAGCTTGACATTCCTGAATTCAAAATCTTGGGCTTCCACACTGTACAGGCGACCACAATTTCCTTTGATGGGCTCAAGCAGAAAATCATTGAACTCATTGATATGATTGTCAGCTTTAACATCGTAATGCCTGATGTAGATGCTTTCTTTGGAGATCTGACGATGAGCTACCTGCCCCCCATGCCTGAGCTTTCTTTGCCAGAGATTTCTCTTGACTGGGCAAAGTTACCTCAGTTCCCAACAGTTCCTGTAGAAAAACTTGTTCAGTCTCTTCAGATTCCGACTTGGGAGATGCCAGCCATTCCAAGTGAGTTCATGTTCCCATGCTTCGGTAAACTCTTTGGTGAGATCAAATTCATCACTCCTATCTACACCATCAAAACATCTGCTGAGTTCCATAACTCCACTGAGAATGAAATGACACCTAAGTTCAATGGATTCTTCACCTCCCAGGCCACATCTCCAAGCTTTGATATTCTCAATTACAAACTTGACACCACGGCCCAGATTGCTCTCCCAAAAATGAGTCGTGTTGTTGTTGCTGAGACTCTGAATTTTGACCACCATGCCCTTGGAGTTAACCATCAGGCATCTGTAACCCTCTATGGTCTATCAGGCCAGGCCCAAGCCAAGACAACAGTTAAGGTCACCACTGCACCTTACAAAGCTGAATTCATGAACACAGCATTTATTGCTATGGAAGGAGGAATGTCTGGTTCTCTTGATACCACCTACACTCATGAATTGGACCTTCCAGTTTTCAATTTTAGAGGTGAGGCCACTTTAACCCAGAAAGCGATTGCTCGCCAAGATGGCCTCACAGTCACTCTCACAGTTGACAATTCAGGCACTGGCAAAGTTAATGCTCATGAGAACAAACACAATAGCAACATGAAATTGTCCCTCACTCCTAGCCTTGTCACTCTAGCTTTCTCTGGTGACACAGAATCTGCCATCTTAACGATGAAACAGCAAATCACTTCTGAAATTGGCCCCTTTTCATACTTTAAGGCCAATCTGCGCAATGAGGTAGAGACACCATTCATTAAAAACAGTCTTCTTGTAGCATCTGTAAATGCCAACCTTTATGATTTGAAGGCTGAGCTTAAAGCCAACCATGACACAGAACTGTATGGCACAGTCAGTGGAGTCCTGTCCAATGGATTAACCATTGTAGCCCGCCCTGTTGAGTTTTTCTTTGAATTCCAAAACAAAGGAAATGCCAAGGTCAGCATTTTAGATTCTCTGATTGCTAAGATCGATCTGCAGAATGACTACTCAGCAAACTTCAAGCCTGACAGCCAACAAATGAACACAGTTGCTGTGGCTCGCCTGAATCAGTACAAAATGTTTTACAACGTCACTGTTAACAATGATAAACACGAGGCTGCCATCATGGTTGCCCTAGATGGTGAGGCTAATCTTGACTTCCTGACATCCCCCATTAGCATTCCTGAGTTAGATCTGCCTTTTGTTGACTTCCGGACTCCAGCTATTAGTGAACTGAACCTGTATGAGCAGACTGGATTGAAAAACATTTTGACTACCACTGAGCAAACTGTTGATGTAGATGCCAAGATTGTTTGTCAGAAAAGGAAAACTGTTCCACTTGTTAATATCATGGGACTGATCCACATTCCCTGTCTGGGTGACCTGGTCACAGAACTGTCCCTCAAGTCTGCTATCCTCAATCTGAATGCCAATGCTGGACTTTATACTGAAGATGACATTGTCTTCCGTCTGGGAGCTACCACAGTCTCTGTGTTTGAGGGTCTGAATGCCAAACTCGATGGTACCACCAGTCTGACCACCAAGAGAGGACTCAAGTTGGCCAACTCCCTGTCCCTTGAAAATCGCCACATTGAAGGTACTCATGACAGCTCCATCAGTTTGAATACTGAGACTTTTGAACCTGCTGTCTCTGTGGCCACCATTGCAAAGATTTCCCTGCCCATTCTCAATCTGGAGGCAAACCAAAATCTGGTTGCAGACACCAAAACAAAAGCAAATGCTCTCTCCACCCTGAGGGTGAAGTCTGATTTCAACATCCCCTTGATCAAGGCTGTTGGAAAGGCAGAGGTTGACCACAGCCTGAAGCTGGAAGGAACCTTTGAGTACATTTCCATGGAGTCATCCAGCAGAGCCAACATGGATGGAACAGTGAGAGAGGATTATCTAACTGTTGGAGTTCTCGATAATGAGATGAATCTGTACCTGAATAAGGATGGCCTGCGCTCCACCTCCAAGATCATTGCTGATGCCAAATTGAACCATGGCACAGACAAACTCGTTGGCCTGGATGTAAATGAGAATCTTGCTGTCGAAGCCTCCCTGAGCCGAGTGTACGCATTGTTGAAGTATACCAGCAACAATGAGGCCAACTTGTTCGGGTTTAACACCAATGGGAAGCAAGTTGCCCAAGCAACCATCGACTTTGCGCCAGTGTCTTCCTTGATTGCCGATATTGAGATCAATATCTCTCAGCCCAGCAGTCTGGGTGAGCTGACCATCTTTGAGAAAACTGTTGCTGAAGTAACAGCTGACAAGCAGAAGCTCTCTACCAACACCAAGTTCATCAGCCCACTGTACAGCACAAACCTGGCAGCAGAAGTTGACAGCACTGCTCCTATCAAAGTCACGTTAAAGTCCTCTGCTACCTCTGTGATTGTCTTCTTGGAATATGACCTGGATGGTGAGTCGATGAGTCAAATACATATGTTTTCTTCTGACAAGCATCATTGGAATATTAAATCTTAATAATTTTTTTTCAACAGCATCCACTACTGCTGCAATTGAGGATGAAGCTCTGACCATGAGTAGCAAGGCTGTGCTTACACATAGTGACCTGACCATGAATGTCAATCATGCTATGGCCTTAAGGTAATGTAGCTGATTTATTGTGTAATATAAAGTATGTTACAGAAACTGCTTCTCAAGGATAAATTAATAAAATCTTTTTTTCTACAATTTTAGTAAAAAAATCCAGGCTGATGACAGGTAAGCTGCTTATTTTTTCTTCCTTTCATCTATAATTCATTTAATGTTTACAATAATATATATCAGATGGACATCTTTCTGGGTTTTTCATTAAACATGCTTTCATTCTCTTCTAGCGTTTCTCACAACACCCTGAATGTGGACATCACCAGTCCTACTTTCACTGATTTTAACATCCGATATGCTGCTCGCCGAGATGGTATCAGTGCCTCAGTATCAACCCCATCTAATGGATTCCTGGGCCTTCAGTTCAGTGGCAGAGTCCCATCTCAGATGAATGCAAAACTCTATGGCCGTTATCCTGTAAGTATCATGAACATTTATTTTTTTTTCAATAATTAAATACTATGATCTAAATATATTGAAAATAATATTTTGTTTTCCTTTTTTCAACAGTCTTCCCCAGAGGATGATGTTGACATCTTGGCCATCAGATTATCTCCAAAGGATGCTGAAAAGATGACCCTTCAGATTGCTTACAACATGGAGGCACCAAAAGCAATGCTCTCCGAGTTCAAGATGAGACTCCCCTCCATCATCTCTTCATTCACAACATTTGCTGACAAGTACCAGATCACCACAAAGATGGGCGACTTGAAGGATTCTGTTCTTAACCGCATCACAGAGGCCTATGACGCTGCTAGAAACTATGATGATCAAATGAGCCAGCTGTCAAACTTCTACAGAAACATCATTGTTGAGTACCAGAAGACTGTCCAGGTCTTATTGGATGCTGCAGTCAAGGTCTTGAGGGAGACCCAGTTCAAACTGCCAGGTTCCGATGAGATGACCACTCTTCCTGAGGTCCTGAAGAAGCTTACCACCAGCATTGCAGCTATGCTAGATGCAGTCATTCAGATTATGTATGAAAATGCAGAAGTCTACTATAACATCTTCATTGATAAGATCAGTGGCCTTAAAGTGAGAATGCCAGTTGGTGATGCAATTACTGGTGGTCAGATCTTGGACCAGATCAAATCAACTTTGAGGAATGTTTTTGACGAACTGGTGGACTTTGTTAAAAATATGGAAAGTCTTGACACAATGTTAGTGAAAATTGGAGAGACCCTGAAGGCCATTGTTGAGAAATCTCAGGAGTTTGTTGACTCTATCAAGTCTGACTATTTGGATGCAGTGTTCATGAACATCAACACTCTCTATCTTACACTTTTCACATTTGTGAAGAATTTTGTTGACCAGATTTATCTGAATGTTCACGAGCCCCACGTTGTGTTTGATAACATTATGAACATGCTCATTAATGTTGTGGAACAGTTCAACAACACTGTCTATGGTCTCCTGCAGCAAACTTCTGACGACGCTCAAGCCTTTGTTAAAGTTAGTGAGGGAAAACTTGAGCTTGACCTTCCATTTGCCTTCCAAAAGTTGTGAACCCTCACAGACTGAGGCTGTAACAACAGAGTAACACCTGAAACATCTCTTTAGAAATCATGTTTGGAAGGAATCTGGAAAATCAGGTCCTCAACCATATTTATACCAATGGGTTTTACAGAAACCACCGTATAATTGTGATGTTTTATTGTGTACATGTCATACTTTACAACACTCACCCTCCGGAGTGAAAGACTTCAATAAAATACATCAACACAATCATCTTTTATAGTCTGTTTTCCTTCTGGATGGTGTCTTACAAATTCCTGTCAAACCTTTATATGTGTGAGAGCAACTTCGCCTCTTGAATATTAAATTACATAACTGAGTGAATTGGTACTTTTAAATAACCTGGAATGTGCCATGGGACTCTTGGTATGTCTCTAAACATTACCAACGACTTTCACTCCACACTTAGTGAAACTCCTTGGCACATCTGCATTGACACTAAAGGTTTACATACATCCATCACAAACATTGCACAATGAATACAATCCAGAGCAAACAATGAAACAGTACTGACATCTGTGTCATACTCATTCACACATCAAAGCAAAGTTAAGAACCTTAAACAAACTGAACAGGAATTAAAGCAAGTACAACCAAAGGACAAAATGTCTCATTTTACATTGTCACATGTGCATGGAAAATGTGCAGTCAACACAACAGCATCTTTTCTTCAGACAGTTCCTATTGTGGCAGGATGAGGATTTTCTTTTGATATTATTTATTCTGTTTCGCTGTTATTTGTATTTTCTGTTGTTTATTGGTATGTATTAGTATAGTTGAATTGTTTACTTCCGTTGATGGGGCGGGAGGAAGTGGCGGACCAGTATAAAAGCAGTACTCTGCCTACTGGTTCGCCCTCTGCTTTCGTCACCTCCACCGCCACTTCCGGGTGTGCTGCTGCAAGCCCGAAGGTTAGGCTGGTTTGTTTGTGGTATGGTTGTTTGGGTATTATTTTTTTTTTTTTTTACATATTCTGTCATGTCAGGGCAGGTGGGTGAGCTGCGCTGCGCCCCGCCGGGTGACCACTGCGACAGGGACTGGTGGTGAGTATTGGTCTGTTCTCTGGCTGGTGGTGGCTGGGGCCAGGTAGCTAACAACTTTGTTAGCTACCTGGCTAACAATTCTGGTTAAGCCCCAATTTTGTTTGTTTTTAAATGAGACCCCCATGAATGATTTTTTTTCTTGGTCCCTCCCTTCAGTGGCTGGAAGCTAGCGGTGGCGGGGCTGGTGTTCGGTGGTGGCCGCCGCCTGTCCTGTCGTGCTGTGTCTCCGGTGGTGGGGTGTTTTCACTGCGTGTGCCTGCCACGTGTGTTGGGGTGATTTCGATTTCATTCATTTCTTTTGGTGGATCCCGCCCCAGCACTAGCTCCGGCCCACCCATAGGGGCTCCAGCACTGTTAAGGAAACCCTTTTTTTTGTCCCCATTTTATGGTGTGTGTGGTTGGCTTTTGTTTGATTCTTTTTTTAAAAATATATATATTAATAAATTGTACCTTGCTGTGACTTGAACCCACGTCTCTTGCCCCGTCCCTAACGGTGGGCCTTGCGTGCCTTTTATAAAATTCATAATTCCCCGGGTGAGATTCCCGGGGTGGCGTTGTTGGTTGTTGATAGTGAGAGTGAAGGTGATCTAGCGCCTCACACTCATAGTGTCCATCCCTCTCTCCCAAGCTCGCCACACTATGATGATTAAAAAATCGTAAGAGTAAAGACTGAGGAAGAACACCTTGAATGGCATTAATGATCCTGAAATGTGTTCGGATTGCTGCACATTTTTCTTGCAGAGGACACATGTTGCAAAATTTTCAATAGTTTTTAGTTTGTTTCAGTGTTGACCAAAGTGTTGGACCCAATTAGAGATTGATTCTACTTTTTAAAAAAAATGACATTATACGTTAATTAATTAAATATGTAATTACAGGAGTTTGTTTTCTTTATGACCATCAATGTTATACAATAGGAATACAAATACAATGAATTTACATGGGCTTTTCAGGGCCTATCCTATCCTTGACACAGATTGGTGAGTGTGTGCACACTCACCAATCTGTGTCAAGGATAGGATAGTGTGTACACTGTTAGTGTTTGACAATCCAGTCAACAAAGTGACAACACGTACATGAAAAGCAAAAGTAGTTTGAGACAAAAATCCTTCTTGGATTAGATGATGACAGCATTCCTGCTAACCAAGTTAGACTGAAGCAATTATTTTCTCTAAGCAGCCCAATCAGATATGTTTTTTTTCCCCTTGCTATAAGGAAAGCCAAGAATGAAAGAAAGGCAGGCAGACAGACAGATAGCTCTTCATGTGAACAGAAAAGAGGGCTTGCTGATTGTATCCTAGCACAATAAATAAATAAAGCTGTCAAATTCATTACTTAATTCAGGTCTGTTGTAATACATAATACACATATCTGAACTAGATTGTGTTTTGATTGAAAGACTGGTTTGATCAGATTTGACTGATACTGTTTCGGCAACATAAGCAAACAACCCAACCAGTGTCCAGACCTTGACTGTCTGAACCTTGTTGTTTGATCTTGATTGGAAGATAAGTACATGACCAACTTTGCACAGCTGTGACAGGATGTACAGACATCTTTTTGAAGTAACCAAAGTTATGGTACAAAATTCTGATGATCAATCACAGTTTGAGGGCAATTGGTATATATGAACACTTTACAAATACAATAAATTATTGATTATTTTAAATTAACAAATGTCTTTTCAAACATAGTTCTGAGCAATATTTTAACATCTGGATCATGTTGGTATTTCTTTCTCTCTAGCGTTAGAGATTATTTCCCCATGAATTATGGAGATGAATTGGAATCAGAGAAAGTAAAAGAAAAATGCATGTGTTCAGGATCATGTCTACACAGCGGTCAGAGACTGTAGTCCAATGCTGCTTTGACAAGATGCTTGATAACGACCTGTTCAGGTTAAGTGTTACAACTTCTTATCACGAGACATAACCCCAGTTTCTGAGTTGCGATTTTAAATAGGCATTTGAACAATGTTGTGTAATGTGTGACTGTCAACCTCACAACCATGGAGAAATTTTGTTTAATTTAATTTTGATTGTGGATTAAAGAATATTTTAAGTATGTTGTAAATGCAATATAAAAATACAGTAGGTGTGATATGATTCAATTCTACAGTGATGAAAATATTCTACGTAACATAAGGAAAATCAAGGAAAGAGGCACACCTTTTCTATGTGACCTAACTTGGAAGAACATACTATTATAGTTCTTTCATCTCGCAATCATATTTTAGAAAGTCAGAACTGGAGTGTGCACCTCTGCTTGGTTGTAATGATGTACAATTTAGGAAGGTGAAATTGTTCAGTAACAAACTGGTAATCATATTCATGGAAAGCTTTATGAAACCAGTTGCCTTTGGCCCTCCACACATACATATAGTGTGGACTTTGGAGCTGGAACAGCACTGCATGTAATTTCAACCTGCAGAACACCATTGGTATAAAAGGCTGTTGCAGATGTTGAGGCCTCAGTCTCATTCGAGTACTCACCAAAGGAGCTGAAAAGACACAGCAAGCCCATTATGTGGGACTCAAAGTTCTGCCTTTCCTTTCTCCTCGTCACAATTGCCTCCAGTTGTAAGTATTTTTCTTCTTTTTTTTTCTTTCTTTTTACATTACGTTGCACTAGAGTTTTTTTTCACCTAATCATCTTTTTTTTTTTTTTTGCAGCTGCCCAAGAGGAGCATGCATCTTGCCTGTGTAAGTTCAATGTGCAAATATGTAAATTAAAGAGTACTCTAAATTTGCTAAATTGTTGTTGTAGGTTTACAGAACTCTAATATAAAATCAATATCTTCCCTAAAAGTAAACCAGAGGTACAAACCCTACCACAAATATGAATACCTGTACAAAGCTGAGTCTTTGAATGCTATCAGTGGTGCATCACATCTCAAGAATGGACCTACAGCCACTTGCAAGGTACAAATATTTTACCATTCAGTGTTCACATGGATAACTTCCACACACTGTCTTTATCACACAGGCTCGTTGAGTTGAAATATATGTTTTAAAACAGGTTGAAATCGACGTGCATCAGACTTGTAGTTTCATCATACACACCACTGGTTGTAGCTTGAGTGAAGTGGTTGACATGGACGCAGAGGGAAACCCTGTGTTCGGTCCCACCACCAGCTCTCATGACTTTGCTGCTGAAATGGAGAGGTATGTTACGTACACATTGTTACTCCAATTTTCATGAACAAAAAGAGGAAACGTTTTCTTAAAGCTTGAGTCCCGTTCTTTTAGATATCCTCTGAAGCTTGTGGTTGAGGGTGTATACGATGTGAAAATTTACCCTGAAGATGGTGAAACAACAGCTATTCTGAATATAAAGAGAGGCATTATCTCTGCCCTGGCTGTTCCCCTGGTAGAAAAAGACAAGAACAAGATTATGGTAAGCCTGCTATTAATGTATACTTCAAATGTAAACCTGCAGCAAGAGAAACAGAGCAGGTAATAATGCACCTTCAATGAAAGGATATTCACATCTCTGTTCACACCCATTTTAGCCCACTATTCACGGCATGTGCAAGACCGATTCCTCAAGCCACCCTAGAGACGACGGCACAACGGGCGTAAGTCTCACCAGGGATCTGTCCACATGTGACAAATTTGTCCCGATGAGAGATCACACCAGTCCTTTGGCACTTATCACTGGGATGGTAAGATATTCCACACATGCAAGGGCTTGGTTTGAAATAATAGAATTTTTGCTGACAAAAGTTTTTCTTTGTTTCAGCACTACCCCCTTTCCCAGTTGGTCAGAAGCTCCCAGACATGTAATTACAACTTTGAAGACGAAAGGAAACACATGACCTCTGGATCCTGCACTGAGAAACACATCCTCATTCCCTTCTCACACAAGTAAGTCCACATAAATCAACATTACTCTATTACGTAACTACATGTACTGATAAGTATTACCCAACGTACAATCCTTCGAACCATGCTTTGCATCTGCACAGGGGAGAATACGGAGTTACCAACGTTGGAAAGCAAGCTCTCACCCTGGTTGGGATTTCTGCTCACAACGACAGAGTCTTTGATCATAGTAAGATTCTCTTTTTATTTTTTTTGATTTA
>JAFBJW010007400.1:0-16051 GCA_016785235.1 Pseudorhombus dupliciocellatus
CTTACTTTTGTCCCCATGTGACTTTATAAAGAGCTTTCAGTCCACATACACGCACACACAATTAGCCTATTTAATTCTCTCAGATTTTTGTTAAATTCGTAAATCAGTCAGCTGACTCGGTTTCCATGTTGTTATATCAGTTTTCAGGATAAAGCTACTGACACTACAAAAAGCATAGGCACACATCCACAATTATCGTCGGGCCCAGTGTTACTGGTTGTTTCAAGTGTTTCAGTTACTGATACAATCCTTCTGTCAGTTGAGCTATGCTGGATTTGACAGTGTCTTGCCCCCCCCCCCCCCCCCCCCGGGGCTGGCCCCCCCCCTCAGGTGCTGGGGCTGGTGATGGGCTTGAGTGGAATCTATCTGCTGATGAAATACTGGCAGGGTAGCTTATATTTTACCAACAGCTACATCACCATGCCAGCGATCCTCGCCCTCGTCAGCGCCGTTTTCCTCGCAGTCACCGGCTGCCTCGGCTCGTGGCTGAGCCTCAGGGATTCCACCTGTCTGCAGGGCCTGGTAAGGCTGTCACTGCATGAACGTGTGCGTGACGGTCTTTGGACCGTATAACCATAAAGTGAGCCCCTCTCCACTGCAGGTACTTTATCTACTCCTCGTGATCTTCTGTCTGGAAAGTGCAGCCGCCGGGTTGTCTTATTTCCACTCTGTCAAGGTATATAGTAAATCTCAGTTCAGTGGGTACTGTACTGGAGATGTTTGTCACAGATGTATTTGATGGCTTTCCGGTCTTTTTGTTCAGCTGGACTCAGAGATGACTTCCCTCAGTGGAGTGTTTCAGAATTACACAGGAAACAGTCACGACCCCGGCTCTCAAGCTGTGGATGCCACACAGAAGGAGGTGAGTGTTCAGTTCACGTATCCCGAGGAAGAGAAATGGGGCATACCTCGCTTTTTATCATCATCCAGAGCACATAAAACAAGCGATAGCTGAGGGCTAGCCCGTTACGTTTGTCACATCACATTGTGATCGTCCCTGCCTGGTGGTCACTTTTTGAATTTTTAGCAGGTTCTGTATATGTTCATTGTTTGCTTCTGGCTGCCTGATCGACTTGGCCAGACCCAGAACAGCTGGAGGAATTCAATTTCCCATCAGGAGTGAGAGCACCTCCAAATCCTCACAGAGGAGCTGGATGGTGTGAGAAATGGGGTCGTCTGATTCACAACGGAAGCCTGATTGGGTTTTTTCATATTTTGATACCCTTTAGTTGCAGTGCTGTGGTGTCCATGGCTACAGGGACTGGTTTAAAACCTCCTGGTTCAATCGCACCGGTGGGATCAACGTTCCCCAAAGCTGCTGCAACTCTACATTCCTTTCCTGCGATGGCACTGTGGAGAAGCCGTTGCAGCTCTGCACTCAGGTCAAATCAAGATAGCTTCAGTACCCATGAAAATAAAACATATCAGTGTGAATGTGGGATCAATCCCCCGTGTTCTCTGCCTCTTCCAGGGCTGCCAGGTGAAGCTGGAGATGGCTTTGCAGTTTGTGCTGAGGTTGATCATCTGGGGCTTCCTTGTGATTTTCCTGATGGAGGTGTGAAACTCTTCATGGTTGTTTCTTCAAGTTTCCCTCCACTAAAAATATTTTTGTCAAACATCCCCCTAATGGCTTTTACAAGATAAGACTTTTATTTTGAGTAAATAATCAATTAACGCCATGAATGTCTATGTCATTACGGTAAAAATTAATTCCAGCCGGAAAAAACACACATGCAAAAAGCCAGGGTTTGTGACGTCACAAACCTTAGAAAGTTAATTGTGGGTGGGGCTCCTGAAGGGAAAAAGCATCATATGTCTCCTGTAATTATTCAGTTTTGGAGGTTTATTTCCATATAATTAACCAGAATCCTCCTCTTCTACTTTCTTCTTTTATATCTCCTAGGTTTTCGTTGTCATAATGATAGCACAGCTGATGAGGGAGAGACCATTCCTGGATTATCACATACTGGGGAAAAACTGAACTTTACTGCATGAATCCTGTCACATCCATGTCATATTCCTGCATGTCGTATGAATTTCCTTGTAGTAGACACACACAATCTCATAATATTGTAAATATTTAATGCAATGCTTTTGTAAAAATTGACCCAAAGAGAAAGTACAAATACTGGCTGTAGTAGTTTAAAAAAAAACTCCAAATAAATCAAATCTTTGATAAAGTGCAGACAAGTAAATAAGTAAATATAATCATAACTAATAATCTGACAGGTGAGCTCAGACCCCCGGTGCATGTTGACCTCCCCGGTACCTCTGCAGAGGCGTGGCCGGGCGGAAGCTGTCGTGACGGGGCTCGTCGCGCAGCTCCTTCCTCCGTTTCTCCACTACGTGAGGTCGACACGGAGGGAGGCGAACGTCGTGGAGAAATCATTTTAAAAAGACAGGGAGGAGACGACCGACACATCACCCACCCCCTCATCAAGCTGGTGAGAGGACAACATGGCTGATTTATCTCCCGGTTCGCACGCGCGCGTCTGTGATATTTGTCCGTTTGCCGCCGTGTCGCTCTCGCGGCCCGCGGAGCTGAGCGTTAGCTTCGCGGCGGCTGACGCTAGCCGCTAGCCTCGGCGGCCCGATCGCAGGCCGCTGGGGTTTGGGGCGCGGGGACAGACACGCAGCGACCCGGACGCTTTCCCAAAATAGCGTCGCGGTGCTTTGCGTTAGCTTTTCCGGGGAACTGCCCCCCCTCGCACACACTCGCCACGTAGGCTGTCGCGTTACCGCTGCCGTTAGTGCCCATGTTGGAGGGGGCTGCGCCAGGGTTGCAGGACGGTGTCCGCCGCGTTGGTTTGTTTTATTTTTGTGTTGCTTCTGGTTCTCCATGTGTCGCCTTTGGCTAATCCGACCGGTGCGGGCGTGCAGCCGCTAGCCTAGCTAATGCTAATCAGGCCTCCGCACGTTTCCGAGCTCAGGAGCGGAGCTAAAGGGCTCAGTTATTTTAAGGGTGATAAACTGGGTATATAAATAAATCTACTCCGCTGTAAATAATCACTAGGGGCACACACGTCACGAGCTATCCCGCAGCTAATGCTACCCGTCCGGGTAAAGGTGGAGGTGTCGCATCTATCCACAGCCATGTTGTCTGTGGGTATATGATCAGCTCTCCGGCAGTGACAGTGTTGTTCAGCTGTTGTTGTCATCTAGCATTGAATTGAGTGACGATTCTATTTTCCACAAAGCACTTTGAATTTATGTTTTTAATGTGACACAAGCAGTCAGGAGAAACGGAATGAACTGTCTGTGTTCAAGATTCTCTCTCTGAAACTCTGAAGCATCATGTTCAGCATCATGCTGGTTCACAGTCTGACATGATTAGATCAGATTAGACTTTATTGATCCCTCCGGGAGGGTCCCCTGAGGAGAATTAGAATTTCCAGCAGCATCAGCAATACAGAGTGTAAAATAAAATACAATAGTAAAGAATGCAGGACAAATATTAGAAAATAAGACAGTAGAGGCTGCGAATCGAACAACATTTGTGCATGAGAGAATAGCAGATATGTGTGATTGATGTATTTATTGATGAAACATTGTAATAATACATATTTGTTCACTGTGACAGTGGTTGATCTAAAGTCCTTGTTTTGAAAAAGCCTCTCAGTTACCCATGTTATGTTTATGTGGTTCCATGCTGTAACCTGTGATGAATATAAACTGTGGGTTGTGTGATCCTCACTGGCTCCAGGGCGACCATGTTTGTGTACGTCTTGCTTTACCCAGTTTAACCTATGACTGATCCTCCTTCTCGACTGCACGCGTTAAAGACGAGCGTCGGTTTGTGTCATTACATTCCGTACATTCGTTTCATAACAGTACTGTCAAAAGTAACATGCAGCTCATTGTGTAAGCACAAAACAACATATTCTCAAAGAATTAAACCAGTAGTGATGTCACACTGTTTCTGGTTTCTGACACTCAGAAAGGCTAATTGAGTTGTATGGACTTTCACCTTGAGGTGTGTATTTCCTCTGTCATAAATGGACTGAGTTGTTTGACTCCCCCCCCCCCTTATCCCTGTCCAGCCTCAGGAGCAGTGAAGTGTCTTAATGGCAGTTCGTCGAGGACACATCAAGTACTTGAAAGTGAGTATGAGATGCGACTTTCCGTCAGAAGCCATGTGGGTGTGGTCAGATGCTCTGGTCAAGTGTAGGACAAATACTTAACTCCTGAATCCTCTTAAAGATTTCACTTTGGAGAAATCGACGAATAAATATGCACGTCGGCTCCCTCCAGCTTTGCCTATGTTTGCTGTTTGAAAACAGGACCCTCATTCATCCTCTCAGGCGGTGTATCTCACCCACCAGAATACACAATCACAGCCCTTCTCCTGCATGAATGGACCACTGTCAGCTTGACCGGCCGACTTGTTCCCATTTTAAACCCGATCCCATCACAGCCGTCAGTAAATATATCAACCACGATACTCATATTTCCTTCTGTCTCTGGGAAGTTTATGTTGTTTGCTTAACTTATCTCCAACCCCTTCAGACTAGATTTCAGTGCGACGTGACCTCATCTGTTACTTAGATTTGGCCATGACTCAGGAGGTAGAACATTATGTTATGCACAAAGCAGAACCCGGGCTCTTCCTGTCTGCATCCCGAATGATGTGTGATACAACAGCGACAGTAAACTCTGCAAATATAAACTTTTTCATTGCTGCAGATAAGCAAACACATTGTTGTGGTTCAAAGACTACAGCTGGAGAGGCAATGTATTAAAGAAGCGCTTCTCAAATCGCCTGCACCTCTTGTTTTGTTATCAGGGGTTGTTTGAGGCAGCAGGGTGAATTGAATTGTGGGACGTGACTGTTCACTCCACTCTGACTTTGTGCTGCTGCCAGCAATTGAGTTGGAAAGTAATTAGTTTGAATTGATTTCCTTTATCATCTACCTGTCTCTTTTTGCATGTGTAACTTTTTTGGGATGGTGGCTTGGTTTATATTGATATTGTCAGAGAATATATATGTAATTTTTTTTCCCATTCTAATGAAAGCTTTGTAGAAATTACTATGCGCTGACCTTGCTTTGTGTCCTTGTTTTTGTCCCCCAACCAGCAGGAGGTTTATGACATGTCAAACGGTTATGAAGACCACATGGGCGGGGACGAGGGGAAGGACGCCAAGACCAACCTGATTGTGAACTACCTGCCTCAGAACATGACGCAGGATGAGCTGCGGAGCCTCTTCAGCAGCATCGGGGAGCTGGAGTCTGCCAAGCTGATTCGGGACAAAGTCGCAGGTACGCTACGGTCTGAAGCGATAAGACCTGTGACCGATGAGCTCGCGGCTTAGACAAGAGATTTTGTTTTAAATGGCCAAGGATCCCTTTTACACACTTAACAAATAATGAGATAGAAGTTGTGGCAACAGCCTCTGAGTACGTCAGTGGTGTTTCAGCTTTACGACTTTTGTTTTATGCCTCATTTTCAAGTTAACTTGACTTCTGGCAGGAGATATTCTAAAGGGGCCATTTCCTGACTCCTTCCTTCTCTGTGATTTCATATTGTAACTTTTGTTTCGCAAATATATCCCAAATTTATTTTCCTGCTTCAGTTGAGTCCTGGTTTCTCTCAGCTTTCCACCATCATAGAATTGTTTTGATTTATTCCAACCAGTCCAGCGCTGTTTAACTGTAGATGGTTTTCTTTGTTTGTTCAGAACTAGCATGCAATGTTACGATTTGTTTTGGTTTTTAAATATTTGTTTGCAGCTTTTTTTGAACGACAACGTTTTTTTGTTTTATTTTATTGTTTTCCTTTTTTTTTCTCTAGGCCACAGTTTAGGGTACGGATTTGTTAACTATCTTAACCCTAGTGATGCAGAAAGAGCTATCAGTACACTGAATGGACTAAGGCTACAGTCCAAAACTATCAAGGTAACGTGCAATAAGGTGTTCTACAATTCTCAAACCAAAGATGTCATGTCATATAACTCTCCTTTGGCTCCTGTGCTGTCCGCTAACTAGCTAGAACATGTCAGCCCGAGAAAGTGATACTGCTTCCACAGCTCACTTACTGCCCTATCTGACATGTCTGTTGAGTTTGACTTTAATTTTACTTTATATGATTTCATACGTATATGTATTTGAAGTATTATTTTTATCAGTTTTATTTCATTTTTTATGTTGCTGTAATGTTTCCTTATGCTTCTGACTCCACTCATTTTTGCTCAGACCTAAGACTTCATACGTCAAACTGTCTGTTTATCAGATTTAGATTTTAAATAGATTCAGTGTTTATTTTATCACATAGACAAAACTTTTCAGATGATTTTAACTAATGAAAGAATAACTTCTCTGTGTAAATTCCCCAAAAGCTGTTAAACCTTCAGTACTTCTTAAGATTTAATTTCTTGTACTTTTCTTTGTTGCTTTGTGTTGTACGTGTGTATCAGAGCTGTAATCGGGGATGGTTTCTTCTTTTCACCAGGTTTCATTTGCACGGCCCAGCTCTGATACTATTAAAGATGCCAACCTGTATATCAGCGGCCTGCCAAAGTCCATGACCCAGAAAGACGTGGAGGACATGTTTTCATGTTTTGGGCACATCATTAACTCCAGAGTACTTGTAGATCAGGGTACAGGTACGACAGGTGAATGACTTCCTTGCTTTTGAAAATAACAAATACTGTAGAAAAAAAAAAGTAGCGACCAGAGAGCAGCTACACAGAAATGTAGGTATGCTCCCTGCACCCAGTGTAGACTGTCACCAGCTGCGCTCTCATTCCTAGGTGTGTCCCGTGGCGTGGCTTTTATCCGGTTTGACAAGAGAGCGGAGGCGGAAGAAGCCGTCAAGAGCCTGAATGGCCAAAAACCGCCGGGGACCGCCGAGCCCATCACGGTGAAATTTGCCGCCAACCCTAACCAGGCAAAAAACACACAGCTCATTTCTCAGCTCTACCACAACCAGTCCCGGCGCTTCGGGGGGCCTGTTCACCACCAGGCCCAGAGGTTCAGGTGAGGCCTGTTGAGTAAATCTTTGATCTTTTGAAAGTCATATCTGAAATATTGAGAAAACAAGTCAAAACATTAGTTGTAAGAGGCATATTTTTATTCAATTTACACTATATGTCTGATTGCCAAGGCCCTGGATTCATTGAAATGTGTCCTGATACAGGTTTTCCCCAATGAGTGTTGATCACATGGGGGGCATGGGAGGTGTCAGCGTCCCAGGCAACTCAACTTCCGGCTGGTGCATCTTCATCTACAACCTGGGCCAGGACGCCGACGAGAGCCTCCTGTGGCAGATGTTCGGCCCCTTCGGCGCCGTAACCAACGTCAAGGTGATCCGAGACTTCAACACCAACAAGTGCAAGGGCTTCGGCTTCGTCACCATGACGAACTACGAGGAGGCGGCCATGGCCATCGCAAGCCTGAACGGCTACCGGCTCGGAGACAAGATACTGCAAGTGTCCTTCAAGACCAGCAAGGGCCACAAGTAGAGGGAGCCGGACAATCAGGTGTAGAGGAGATGGGTGGGGGGGGGTGACCTGGAGCAGGCTTTTATTTGAGAGAGCTAAAGTACGAGTTGCAAAGTCTGGCACATCTGTTTGGGTTTTAGTGTACTGCGAGTGAAACAAGACTCTTCTGCACCTTTTGTTACTTGTCTAAGGCTGATTATTGTTTGTTTTTTTTGTCCAGTTTTCAATCTTTACTCTCATGCTTGTGGCTTGAGGACACTCAGTGAGTTTTATTGTTGAGGGAGAGAAGGCTGAGTGCAAAAGCTGGCCGAGAGATCCCTAAGGTAAAGTTTGAAAATGATCTATCTGTTGCATGTTTAACTAGAGGAAATGAGGCAGGCCGTGGGTGCAATGAAAATCCAGAAGAATAGAGAGCGCCCTACAAATAGTATTCAAAGATTTGTGGACGACTCAGAGTCTACAGGAGGGGAGAACCATGTTTGGCAATGAGCTGGTGGTTGTCTTGTTTTGGGAAAGCAGTGCTTTGTCCTGGTTCCTCATCAGAAGTAGAAATAGATGCTTAAATGATCATCCAGTGATGCGGAATACACAACCACTCACCTGTCTTGAGTCAATCTAACAAAAAAAAAAAAAGCAAAGCACTTTTAAACAGTCTTTTCTGAGTTACTGTGTATATCAGTCTTTTTGATGTTGAGCCCCTCTTCCATTAGCAGTTTAAAACATGACGAGTTCTGGAGGAAGATATTTTGTTTTGTGATCCCTGTGTAAAATCTTTTTATTCTCAGTTGCATGGCAGCAGAATCCTGTGAAGATGATGAGTAGGGAAATTGAAATGGACCAAAGACAGGGAGACATTTGATCCTTAAAGCCCAGAGCAGATTTCCATTTTGCGTCTTTTTAAAACATTTTTGGGAGGTACTGAGGTTAAATCTGACAGACCGAAAGCAACATCCTTCAGGCTCAGTTTGCCGTTCTTTTTCGTTTTTAATTTCCTTTTGAGCTCTTTTCTTTTTATTTGGGAGTTTTGTCTTCTTATTAGAGCTATAGATTTTTATTTGTTGCAGCGCAAGTTTTAACGAGTGCTCGTCTCAAGTTTGGAGAGAGATAATGGCCTTTGTTGATGATCTCATTTTAGACTTGCTTTTCTCTTTTTTCTTCAGTTTTTGTTTTGATTGTTTCACTTTGAACATAAACCATTAAATTTTAATTTGTTTTGCTGAAAGTTTTGTTTGTTTCTTTTTTATTTTCCTTTTTTTAGATACAGTTTGGAGTTTGTTTGTTTTTTTTGGTGACTGATCTGCCGCACTGATTTAAAAGAAAACAATCCCTGCTCCAGCAGTAACTTCAAATTATGCTTATTGTATTGGAGACTTAAAGACATCTGAGAGAAAGAACCTTTGGTTGAGATATGGTGATTTAGACTGCATCAACACTTGAGGGAAAATGTCCATGAAGCAACATTTCTGAAGACTTTTGCATTAGGAACATTTAATCTCGTCCATCTAGCAAAGGGCATAGGACTGCTCTTTTCTTTTCATAGTGATGCCTGTGGTAGTCTTGTCTTATTCTCCAAGGTGGAGAACAGGCATGGGTACTGTAATTTATTCTTTCAGATTTAACTTGACCACAGAGGAACCACTTGACAGAGCTGCAGAAGATTCTGGAGACAGTTCCTGCTCACACATTTTAGAATTCACTTTTAAAACCATTATTTTCCCAGCAATAATCCACCTGACATTTCATTTCAATGCGTATTTAATCGATTACTCACCAGATATATTTCCATCACAGCTTCAGATATTGGTCTTAAAAGTGCTTTTGATTTAGTATTTTGGTTACGTGTGGATCCTTAACTTTGTGCAATACTTTGTGACTTGTTCAAAGCAGGCGATAGGGACTTGTTGTAGTCTTGAACTGTCATGTTCCATCATTTCTTTTTTTCTACTGACGTTCTGGTACTGTTTAGTTTTCTCAGCAATCTTGTTGGATTTGCATGAAAAGATGCAAGTGAATTTTTTTTCATGGGGCAGTCAGAATAAACTGCATTCCGCCTTAATTCAAAAGTGGATTTGGTGAATTTTACATCAGATGAAGCGCAGACATTATTTCACAATGTATGCGGTTACACTTGTTGCTTGTGTTTTTAATGGATTGTTGACATTTCTTTTTGTAGGGTTTTATTCTTTTGGTTCTGAAAGGACACTAAATTGAAGTCCATTTAATGTCTTCTAACATTGGATCGTTTCAATAAAAACATGGTGCAATTGCATTGTTGTAAGATAACTATGTAACCTGTTGTCATGCATGTGAAGCGAGGTGCGTCTGTCGTCGTCACAGCCCCAGTTGCAACTTTCAGAGATCAGATTGTGGTCCGTTGCTGCAACGTCTTGGTCTCGGTTGTCAGGAAACTGCGGAGACGAGCAGTTCTCAACTTTTATTCCAAAAGTGTGCTGCCACCGGGGTTGTTACTTATTGCTAGGCAGCGTAGATAACTCAGTTTAATAAGCGAGTCGCTGATCAAACACACACAAACCTTCGCCGGTTTGAAGCGCAGCAGGTTTTTTATTAGAAAACAACACGAAATCAAAAGCACAACGTATAAAAACAAATATCCTTGAAGTAACTTTTTTGTGCTACAACAATGTAAATATCCTTTGTGAGTGTTGCCTCAGTAACTATCCATCGCTGTGTCTAACGATAAGGTTAGCCTCGACAAAATGAACGTGAGTCACGTCTTTCGCTTCCTGTTTGCTTTCAAGTCAGTCAGGCTCTCAGCTTCATTTTCACAACTGAGAGGTAAGGCAACTCAGAACCTTGACTTCAATCTAAATCTGTCGTCGAACCTCGTTACAAGAGGCCGGCTGTGATTGTCTAACTGATAAGCGCTAATCATGAACTGCATGTCGCTGCATCATCATGTCTGTAGGTGCATTCGTGCTGTCTATACCTTTTCATCTGAAACGTAATGCATCTCCTTCCGACCCGTCATCCACACGTACGGTGACGGTCAAGTCGTGGAGGGGTTTTTCGTTTTCAGCATGGCACAGGCAAAAATACAATTTCACTGTTTAACTCCAACATCAACTCACTCGATGGCTTAATCTCATTAAGGACCCAACTGGATTTTCAGGGGCCCGGACGACAGCCCCTTGCGTCCTGAGCGTAGAAGGCAGAATCCTTAGCTGTCGATCTCATGGAAGTGCCTCAGACTTGGCAGAGGTTGTAGCAGGCCACAGGCTTCTCCAGCAGGTTTTCTCCATCCACCTCGAACACGTAGTCGCAGCGGTGTGCGATCAGAGGCGCATCAGACAACGCCACGCTCTGATTCCCAAAGGAGATCACCGTGTCTCTCTGTGCGGGAGATGTAAGCCGCCACACGGTCAGTGAGGGTTGTGAAAGAGACCAACATGTCTGCCATCTTATAGATTAGATTCATATCCGTAACCATTCTGATGGATTCTGTGACAGTAACACACATGTTCAACAAACCAGTCACAATGCCCAAGAGCTCTTTTAGCCTTTCACTATTGCATATTTTCAGTTGCCGTGTCTAAAGATGGACATGTCCTCTTGCTCTATGTGCAAAAAGAAGCCTAATTGTCTGATACTGGTGCAGGCATCGCGACCATTTGATGTCCTATTTTTAAAGCATCAAAGCATCAAATAATATAAACCAAATTTGCGGGAAAGACAAACACGCCCCTTTAAAATTGTGGATATATGTAGACAAGGTCTGAAATATTGAGAATGATGTCCTACTTTAAAAATAATTTCAAGCAACTATTAGATCCCATGCTTTCAGAATCCCACCTCTGGATTCCTCTGAATCTGAACGAACAGAAAGGGTCCCCTCACCCGTGTGGGGCCTCCTCCGTTGTTGACAGCATTAGTGACTGCTGCTGTGGAGGCGGCGGCTGCCTCCTCGAAGTCTTTCTTACATATATGAGCCATGATCCCAGCAGCTAAGGCATCTCCAAGAACGTTGATCATCGTGCGGAAGCGATCGCTGTAAAAAGGAAAAAAAAAAAAGATGGAAGAAACTGTTTACACACCTGTTTATAAACACGACGGTGCTCCAGACCGTGTAACAACGGTGGAACTCACAGAACCCAGTCGATGGCCACGATCAGAGAGATGTCAGCGGGCGGTAACCCCACAGAGGTCAGGACAATCACCATGGTAACCAGACCTGCTTGAGGTATCCCAGCTGCCCCGATGCTGGCTGCCGTCGCCGTTATGCTGATGGGACGAGAGTCACGTGTGTTACACCTCTCGACTCGACCGACTCTCGAGTTCAGTGCTCCTCCTCACCTGATGGTGACCAGCTGGCCAAAGTCCAGTTCATAATCGTTGACCTGAGCGATAAAGATGGCCGCCACTGCTTCGTACAGAGCTGTCCCGTCCATGTTGATGGTGGCTCCCACTGGCAGCACGAAGCGAGCGATCTGCCGGTCCACTCCGCAGTTCTCCAGAAGACACTTCATGGTGATCGGCAAAGTGGCCGAGCTGCGGGGGGGAAAGCAAAAACGCGGCAGCGTGAACAGGCTGGGCCTGCGTCTGAGGGTCGGGAACATCAGACACGACCTCATCGTACCTGGATGATGTGGCCAGTGCAATGACAAGAGCCTGCAGCAGCCCTCTGATGAAGGGGAAGGGGTTTTTGTGGGTGAAGAAGAAGTAGAAGAGAGGCAGCAGGATGAGGCCGTGCACAAACAGACCCGACAGGACTGTGATGAAGTACATGCCCAGCTTCTCTCCGAGGTGGGCGGGGTCGTGCATGTCCAGAATCTTCCCCGCCACGAGGAACACGATACCGAAGGGGAAGTACCTGCACGGAGGAGCAGAGAGCAGTCGTTTCTTGTTTAAACTAAAAGCCACCCTGCAGGGGTCGTGACCAACAGTAAGTCACAGTCATTCCTGCAAATGCTTTAATTCGACACTAGCAGTCAAGCATTTGTGGTGGCGAGAACGACAGCCGTGCCCCGACGAAGAATTTGACCTTTTAACTGTTTAAAGGATTGTAAATAATCAAATAAGCCAAATACACCTATATACCGTGCATCCGACCACGTGTGTTTGTTTTGTGACGATTACGCAACAGTGCTTCTCACCCAGCTCGCACAAATGTAATCCGCGAGGCGACGCTCGTGTGAAGCAGTAAAGACACCACCGGTGACTCCCTGGGTTCTTGTGTGAGATGTATTTTTAGAAATAATCCAGCTCTGCCTGGTGAACCGTTTGTTATTTGTTCCCGTTGGGGATGAAGTACGGGACCTGGTGTATTTCTAAAAGTGGATGCACGTGTTTGTGTGTGTTTGTGAGAGAGAGAGAGAGAGAGAGAGAGAGGAAGAACAGACTCACCACATGGCTGCGTTAATGATCTTCATGACGCACTCATTGATGCACTGACACACGTTGACCAGCGGTGCCCCACGTTCTCCCATCTTCCCCAGCAGCAGACCTGAGGAACCATAGGAACTCTTTAGAGTCAGTGATTAATAGCTCATTAAAACCTTGCATGTCATTAATCTATAGTATTTCTAAGTCATTACCAGTGGTGGAGAGTAGCTAGGTAGTGAAGGATAATAATAATACTTGAAGCATGTACTCTACCTGAGTTATCATTCCCCAAAAAAATACAATCTGAAAAAACATGTACTTTGAACTATAATCAGACAGGGGGATTTTTTTCTCAACCTGGCAACCCCAAAGTGGTCTCTGCATGCATGAATGCAATAATGACAGACAGTACAAATGTCCCATAAAGGCTGCATTACTACAGGAGGGTTATTTAAGTGTTTAATGGGAGCGGGTACAACAGGAAGTAGAGTACAAGGAGCCGAGTGATGGTCTCACCCATGGTGGCCGAGAAGATGACGATCCCCAGCACGTTCATGCCTTTGCTCGTACTGGGTACGATCTTGTACTTGATGTCAGGCGCAGGGGTGATCTCCAGGAAGACCGGGTGGCCCAGGCGGGGGTTGTGGTAGTCAGGCATGACGTACACATAGTTGGCCTGGGACTCCTTCACATCCGAGTTTAGCACAATAGGCACCAAATCTGTCCGGTACTGCAGAACAAGAGGACATGCACAGAGATCAGAGAATATGTGCGTCAGTGGAGAGCGTGAGACAGTCCGCTGTGGGTGTCCTCTGCTTGTCCACTCACCTGCTGAAAAGTGGCCTCAATTAGATTCGACGGGATCATGTTCCTGTAAAAGAGAGCACAGAGCACCCGCGTCATGCATGTGGGGAACCATCTGTTATTAATGTTTAAAACAAAGAGCTGAGTTGTGCAGTATAGAGGAGCTGACTGATCTTCCCTTTGAGCCAGTGCAACAGTATAAAATACTGTTATATGAACTATATCATAGTACAGTAAAACTGCCCCACATGGGAAACAGAACGAGGCCTCTGGGAGTGCACTTGGTAAGCATACGTCATTGACGCTGAACCCTGGCTGCAACCTCGTCACACACATAAGAGGCCTGGCACAGCAACAGAGACGCGTCTCTGAAATAATCAGGTTTAAGACGCAGGTATTAGTGGGTCTCTGGCCTGAGTAAGCCCGGAGCGCACACGCTCACCAGCAGCATGCAGGCTCCGTCTCGTACAGCGTCACACTGCACAAAGGCCACCTGAGAAAGTGCAGGCTTAACAGATCACGATTAAGTGTTTCCCTATTCTTAGCTGAGCTGCCGCATTGGCAATGACACCGCAACTATCATGCAAGCCCTTTCTTTTCAGGTTTCGTAAAGACATTTAACATCATCAACTTCATTTTCATATGTTGCCCTTTTGTTTGCTTTATCGTCAATTTTTAAATCCTCAAGAGTTCATGAAATCATCCAATGGGCTCGACTTATGAGGAGGTGATCATTTGTGACCACTGTTGCAGGGTGACCCTCCAAAACGCCATTATTTTGATTTTTGCTCCACCAATAAGGTTCTTGAATGAAATGTTTGAAAAGTACACTCTCAACCACATAGACAAACAATTAGCCTGTAGTTGGAATTATTATTTCATATCCATGCCGGCTTTGTATCTCTATGGAAAAGATCTGAACAAAGTATACATAGAGTAAATTGAAATTTTGGCTCATACACTGATGTCGTCCATCTTTGGCTCACTGCAGTGCGTTGGACTGATGTTTACCTGATGAGGTCCAGCAGAGCGTCAGCTGAGGTCATGACAGGGCCGGAGCTGGCGTGGTGACCGTCTTTCTCTGAGCCCGTCCCCGGATGAATGATGAGCACCAGGATGATGCCGACGATGACGGCGATGAAGGTCGTCCACAGGTAGTAGGTGATGGTCAGCACTCCGAGTCGGCCGCTCGCCTTTGTGTCCATGGCTGATAGGCCCGACATGAGACTGGACGGGAAAACACGCTTCATCAAAATGTGATTTTATTCAGAACGTTCGAGCTCCAGATGCAGAGCTTTCCTTGCCTGGAGGTGATGAGCGGCAGAATCAACATCTTCAGCATCCTCATCAGCAGCTCTCCAGGGAATGAGAAGTAGATCTTGGCCTGCGTGAAAAGCAAAAGGGAAGTTAGCATCATCAAACGAAACTTGCCAACCTGATTATCATTCGCATGATTTCTGGTCATTAGCTGATTCAAGATGGTCAACACAATATCTCAACAAGGCTGGCAGGTGCACTTCTTTGCACAGTTTGTTTTGTTTTGAAGATACTGTTTCACAGGATGTCTGCAGGGATACAAAGGTCAAAGGTTACCCTGCTAAGTGCGCGGTCGCTAAGCGTTGACTAAGTCTGTTTCCAATTAGATCTTCTTACATCACAGAGACATGATAGCAGGATTTACATGTGGCCTCTACGAGACACTTAGACATTTCAAAATCGGTCATTGAAAAACTGGAGGGAAATAATCCAAGTCGATGTGATTAATAATGAAATGACGCCATGAAGCTTTTAAACCCACAACAGATTTTTCAGGGTGTAAATGTTACATGTTATTACATTCGACTTTTTTGCAAAAATCTACACGCATTCCATCTCTTTGGTCTCCTCCTCCCGAGGGAAATATCGACAGCTGAATTCATAACATTCACCAGCTCGTCGCTAAGTGTGCGTGTCTCTGTGGGTTCGCCTCCCACACACAAGCAGTCACTGGTGTTCAAATACTGACTATGGCAGCTCAAACTCTCTCTGGAATCTCTGGTTGCTCAGTTGTACCCAATACTCCCCATCCTTCCATTCATCCATACCTGAGTGGACAGGTTGAGTGACCGGAGGAGGAATCCGAGCACGCAGCCCGTCACCACCGCAAAGACCGAGAGAGTGAGAAGGCCATTCCTCTTGCAATAGTCCGCCACGTACTCCCGGATTTTCCTCGACACCATGTTTTTCACGCACTTCTTCAACAACTCCATCCTGATTCAGGATCGGTCCGCTACCCCCCCCTTCCCCCCCTGAGTGACTGCAGATGTCCAAAGCTCCCAGTTGGGCTGAGGTCGACCAGTGTGCGTCCCACAAGGTCCGAGGCGCAGGACGGAATCAGATCCAGTGGGGCTCCTGTCTTCAGCTGAATGAACTCACCCGGTCCGAGGGAGGAAGCGTTAACTAATTGATTCCTGGTAAAGTGCAGCCTGC